>CM014079.1:37591592-37754713 GCA_004119915.2 Collichthys lucidus
ATACTATAATACGCCCCAGAATTAGTAAAAGAGAATGTCTTTACTCTTGGAGGTGTTATTGTCAACACATCCTAGTCTGGAGACACAGATGTCCGCTTACGCAGATTGGAACGGCAACAACAAGCTATCTATTATGACTAGGAAGGCAGCAACAGGTCTCTTCGACCCTGGCCACCACAGTGAGATATGGTGGCACCTAGTCATAAGACAAACAGTTAATACTGTCGTGGATCACAAGGCTCACACGTGGCCTCGTGTAACCTAAAAAGAGAAAATTCCATAACACTATATGACCTTATTAATTAATTAATATGACCGCATGTTCTTTCTAGTGTCAAAGAACATGTTTTTACGTGGCCTTACACTGTGTCGGCTCCAGTAGACTGGACGCCTTCGGGTCTGTTTCATTTGGAGACACTTAGCAACACAGCTGCTAACACAGCTAGTAGCTGCTCAGCTAGTAGGTCCTAAGTGTCCTAAGCTTGTTGCATTTTAGAGATAGATTGTGTAGCTTGCAAGACTTGGATGAGGGTGTTATTACATATCCTGGTAATCCACAAATAATGAGATTAATTTAAACATAAACAGTAATTTGTATTGTGTAAAATTTCACCCCGATTTACCATAATACCAGTAACCGTTACATCCATAACATAGGGTATGAGTAATACCTGGAAAACAATCACTTCACTTAATTTCTAGTCGCAGCCAGCTATCGCTTAACCTTCATAGACGTCATGGAGTTTTCCAAACTGAATAAATACACAAATATAAACACAAAGCTGTGCACGTTATGGTAAAATGTGAGAGCACCACTATACACTGTCTATATCAGGGCTGTAAAACATCACGAATGAACACTAAAGAAATATATATTTCTGTGGATTCAAGTTTGTTTTTTCATATACAGATGTTTGTCCACCTGCTGTGTCATGTGTCTGCTCCTCCAGCTTGTTAAGCTGCTTTGATCCTCAAAATCAAATATCAATACACAAACAGGGCTGCAGGTAACAATTATTCTCCATGCCAGTATTAATCAATATCAATCTGCTAATTTTTTTTAGGTAATCGTTTCACTGCTAAAATCTCAGTGGAAAACAGTGGAAAATGTGTCAAAATCTCAAAGATATTTGTTCTACAATGATATAAAGCAGAAAAGAAATTCACATTTTTCCAAAGCTGAAACCAGCAAATAATTAACATTATACATAACATTTTTTTTCTTATTCGACTTATTCGAGTGAAACCAGAAGGTCAGGATTCTGTTTTGTTTTATTGTCTGTTTTTTTGTATCTGTAGTTCTAAAATCTTTAAACACTAAACACTATGTTGTGTGGCTCACTGTGCAATTTTTCTGCAGTCTTCAACAAACACCATTTCCTAGAAGTCATAGTCTCAGCTGGCTCAATCACCTGTAAACACTGGACAAAGCATCTGGATCCTTTGATTAGTATTTTCAGCATACACACTAGGGAAGGAGCGATGAACCAACTGCACATCAACCCGTGGTTCAAAACCTCACTGTTGTAACTGTAAAGGCATAGCGGCTATCAAGTAACTCTAAGTGTACAGTCTGAGACATTATCCTCCAAGGTTAGGAAAATTAATCTGACATGGACCAATCAGATCTCAGAATTCCCTCCTGGTAACACTGATTGATTGCCAGGTACTCGTGTGTTCTGCTGGTCAGTGGATTAGTGATTAATACAGTTAATGATGTTATGTAATGTGAGCGCTGATGAACCAGCAGAACACCTTCTCTTTGCAGCATAAGTATCAGTAAATGTAAAATGTGAATAACATTTTGTGGTTACTAAATTCTAAACTTAAATACAGATTTTATTATTAGTGGTCATAATGATTGATGAAAATGAGTATTTTAAAGGAGTCAGAATGATTTAGGAAAACATGATTTCATCTCAAAGGAGGAAAAAGTGAGTGAAAAAGAGTAAGCTTTGTAGACTTGCTGGAGCATTCGGTTTTGTTTTTTGGTTTAATCTTGCATCAATATGTTTTTTACCTAAGCAGTGTGGTTTTAGGGATGGCAACATCTGTCTTTAGTAGTGACTAAAATATCTCTACAATGCCACCACAGGGACTTTTGTGGTTTGGAGTGAAACTTTCTCAACAACTGGATAGATTACCATAAAAATGTTTTTTAGTCTTCCTGAGGATGAATTATTAGTTTTTGAGTTTCCCTCTGGCTCCATCATTAGGAGAAATCAGAAATGTGCCCTTTACTTATATAATACAATTAGCAAATTTTAGCTTAAGAGTAAACATTATATCTGCTAAACATCAGTATGTTAGTATTATAATTGTCAGCATGTGTCTTCCTCTTTCTGTCCAGGTGAGGCGTGCGTGCTGCACACCGGTGTGATGCTGCTGCAGGATGTGTTTGCAGTGAAGATCAAGCGGCGGAGATCAGTGGGCCAGGAGTCGGGAGGAGCCGTGCTCGGCATCGCTCTGTTCTGCTGCAGGAGGAGAGGAACGAGGCTGGAAGAGGACATGCTGCAACTCCACAACGCCTCCGCAGAACACACAAACGCCTGGTACAACATCCTGAAGGAGCTCCTCACAGGTAACACACACTTTTAAATGGTCATGCAAACATTGTCCACTTGCCCAGTTCTGGCATTACACCAGCTCTGTACCTTGTACCTGTGGTACAAACATGAACACTCCCTGAGCGCTCTGTGCTCACAGGTTGAGCAGCCCGGCTAACAAACTGAGCTAACAGCAGCTACAGTTGGCAGTAGTTTACTTCAAGTCCACCAAGGTACGCCTCAACTCTCTGTAAATCCCAGAGAGTTGAGGCGGAGCAGCCGGAGGACATCAGAGGGGAATATGATCCAGTTTCACCAAAATCAGTTATATAGTTGTAGGTGTGTGACTTATGCTGTATAGCGTTATCTATTATTCACAGGTGATTGTATCCGGAGCACAAAGTTACATAGTGACAAGAAAAGAAAAGACAATGGGGATGCAGAGTGGGAAGGACAGACACACTATTCACCTGATTACAAGTCAGAGTATCAGTAGCATTAGTAAAAGTATTTCAGATGTAGTTTTATGGCATAAAAGTCACAGAATCACTGGGCACTACAATCTGGAGCCTCCTCAGCCCCACGTGGAGTGTGTGTGAAAGCAATTTGGGCTGACAGTGAGATTAACAGTTTGTCCATGTTATATAAGAGCCGAGAAACATGACTCAATACTTCAGTACACGTTTAGTACAGCAGAATGAACGTCACACTGTAAGATGATTACACACACACACGCTGCAGACACACAGACTGTTATTATTTGAACTAACTGTCATTAAGCTGTCCATCAGGTGGATGGAGGAATATTTAAATATGTAGATAGATAGACGGTCCAGTGATCTGATACAAAAACAATACATTTGTGACACTCACTCACTAAACCTCAGTACTCTTGTGCATGATTTAGTTAGTAGTAGTAGTACCAATGATCAATATTTCCGCAAAAGTATAAAAAAAAAAACAAATACCCTCAAAGATAATACCTACTGTTACACCAGTAACAATGAATACCTGGTATGTAACATGGACCCTGATGTCGTATGTAACCTGAAGGTACTGGAGCCTGTGGTCACTCAGGCTTTCAACAAAGAATATATTTCCCTGAGTTATAAATAGGCTTTAATCTGGCTCTGTTTTTTCAACAGTTTTCCAGTAACACATTTTCTTATTAAAATGTCCGTATTATATCCAGGATATGCAGATTTGTTGCCACCTGGTCCATCAGACTTGCATATCTCATCCACAGGATGGATTGTATGAAATGTGATGATGAATTCAGGGACAACGTATCTGTGATGTCACCCACAGGTTTCTGAGGGGCTGTTTTGAAGCTCAGAATCTGAAAATATCTTTGAAAAATTGCAGACATAACCTGCATCCTGAAATACTGAACAAAGTCACCTCTGTCTGGAAGTATCTGATTATGTCCAGTTATCCAGATGCAGTGCTACCCACTCAGATTATAATTTCATTGTTTTCTATCAACCTGTTTGCCACTCAGTTTAATGAGATGAGTCACAGTTGCATTAGACAGTAGAGCTAATCTGCTAATCCATAAGAACTAAGACAGATTACATACACACACGTTTATGCACACATTCAGCAGTCCTCTGCAACATGCTGTCAGCAGTGAATCATGTTGTCTGCAGGAGAGATTAGCTAAAATATTGTCTACACAGTTCACAAAGAAAAAACACCCTATAGTGTGGTCCAACCAAGCGTCTCCATGGCTGTGAAATGAAGCCAATGTGCCAAGTTCCAAATCTGCAGTTGCTCAAACGTCCACCTGAGGCTGACTACAGAATGATAGATGTTTATAAAAGTCTTTCATTAAATGAATTCAATGTGACCCACCTGAGAGATGCTGTTCAATGACAGCAACACCTTGATTCAGTCCAGTCCACTGCGATGAGTCCTTTTTAGACCAGTTTGGTCAAGTGGTCAAACAAATCTCAGTTAATGTTATGCCATGCTTTCAGAGTAAGTATCAACTCCATAAGTGAGTCAGTCCCCATGTTGAAATGTCCAACTTCACAGCAGAAATAAACATGTTTACAGCCTGGTACAAAAAACAGTTTTGGTCTCTTTAGCTAATTTCCCTGTTCATGACAACTGTACTGAGGGTGAATTTATATACAACTCACCTATTCACATTATATTAAGGCTTAAAGTTATGCAGGATTAACAGCGTGGCAGCTTTGATTGGAAGCACATGAAACAGGAAAATGACCAAATCTGAGCAAGTTTGGCATGTGGCGGGCAAAACTCTCCACTCTAAACAACTTTAGCGATGCACACAAACCTGTAACTAGTTTTTAGTGTCCATTTTGTATCTTTACTGTTTCGCTTCACTCTCAGAAACTCTCCCTGAGTGTTTCCAGCTGCAGCAGACAGCTGTTTGCAAGCTCCAAAGCTCTAAACACACTCAGTGTCGCTAACTAGCGAAACAGAGTGAATATTGAATTTAAATTCCTCAGATGGATACAAAATGTCTTCAAATGAATTCTAATGTTGCCCCACGTCTGCAGTACAGTTTGCCAGCGACAGCTTTATGAGTTGGCGTATGTCGGTGTGTTCCTTTGTGTTGAACATGTTTCCTGTATGAATTCAGGCAGCTTTTTCCTCAGCAGCTCCTGACAGGACCAGTTTAATGAAGTTCTGGACGTCGCTGCAGACTGCAGTTCCCAGACGTTGGTCCCAGGTGCACTGTGGTGGGCGGTGCCTGGCTGACACTTAACACACAATAGAAATGTGTGTGTGTGTGTGTGTGTGTGTGTGTGTGTGTGTGTGTGTGTGTGTGTGTGTGTGTGTGTGTGTGTGTGTGTGTGGATTTAACTTGTCACATGATCGTCCGGCGATGTTGACTCAAACAGAGATGTTACGAGCTGTCTGTAAACCAGAAGGTCAAAGATCACTTCGCCATCGCCCTGTCACCATGGCATCGGTCTGACATATTATCGCTGGTCACCTGTCTGTCCCTCTCTGTCTGTCTGTCTGTCTGTCTGTCTGTCTGTCTGTCTGTCTGTCTGTCTGTCTGTCTGTCTGTCTGTCTGTCTGTCTGTCTGTCCATCAGATCAGATTACCCATGAGGCCCGGCAGCAAAGTCACAACTTCTTTAAGTGTTTGTCTCAGGCCTCACACTCACACACACATGAATGGCTCACAGGTCGTGTGTCAGTTCGCGTGGTCACACTGCACATCAAACCGTGACGCCTTTTGTGACTTTACACACCGCGACAGAGGAGTGTGTGTGTGTGAGTGTGTGTGTGGAAGGTAAACACAGTCGGTTGCTCTGCCGCTGTGCGGACATTAAGCCTATTTTCCAGCCAGAGGTCAGCGTGAAAAGCACATTGTTGTGTGAATCGCGGCGTTGCGGAGCGGGCAGTCCCGCCACTGCAGACACCACCGCCACTTCTTAACCTTCAGGTCCGAACATTCAGCCGCACAATGGTGAGCAGAGAGCAGACACTTTCAGCTTCCAGAGCGTCATTCTGTGCTGTTTGCTGTGTGAAGCAGCTGCAGAACGCTGCGCACAGAGTGAATGGCAGTCAGGCTGACAAAAGGCGAGCGGTGATGCTGTATAGAGTCTGTTTCCATACATGCAGTCAGACGGCGGGATGGATTGACTGCAGTTGTTTAACAGCACAACAGACTGACAGGCTGCCGGCGGCGGCAGAGCTCATGGGGCGAGCTTGCACAGGCCGCCAGGGGCTGTCGCAACTCCTCCCAGATCAATTGTCTTGTCAATCCAATGTCAGGTTTCTGCTCGCTTACAGAGCTGTTAGTTTGGGTTCACAGTGGGAACGGTACATCAGGTGGTACTGTAAGGTGTCATAAGGTCAGAATGACATCATCAACAAACTGTGTGGCTGGTAGGGACACTTGGGGAATCCAAATCCTTTAGAGCCTTTAATTAGATTTCATATGTAACTAAAATAAACAACAATTAAATGTGTCTGTAACCTCCTGCCGTCGAACCCATCTGAAGTCAGAAACACACATTTCCCTACAATGTCGCAGCATCTAGTGCATCCTGTAGAGAGGCTGGGCAGGCTTGTGCTGACTCTGTGAACAAGCAGGTTTCTGCTGCACCAGGCTGTTATAAAGCTATAGTTTGGTGATCGAGTGACTCACTGATTAAATGCTCTTCATTTTATTTAATCTCATACAATGATGTGGAGTAACACAAAAGCAATCTACAGGCAGTAAGTAAAGCAATGCATTACTTTTTGATATTACGTCATGGGTATATTGTACCTGAAAACTGCACTATCTAAACCCAGTGCCTACAACACCCACTATGCAATTCAACAGTTCAGTTCAGTGCGAGATTACCATGTGTTGTGTCTCAAGCAGAGATATGAAAAGTGGGCTACTGAGCTCACTTCTGTCTTCTTTCAAGAGGCTTGATCAAACTTCACAAAGACCTGCAAACAGACTTCAGTGTGTCAGATCAGTTTAACTTGATGTGAGTACTTAATGTGTGACAAGAACCAGAGACAAACTAAATACAATTAACAAACGAACCAAGCCTGAAAGGGGTCAGACAAGACACTGAGTGGCACGACATTATTGCTCTCTTCCAGTTTGTCTCTTTTTTATGGCCTTGCTTTATGTGTGTGTGTGTGTGGGTGTGGGTGTGGGTGTGTGTTTGGTGAGAGAGAAAAAACTGTGTATCCATAGTGACACAATGTTGCAAACCTGTCTACCTTTCTCTGTGTCGGGTGCATATTTACGTTGAGAGCTTTATTAGTTTGTCCGGAAACATTTTATTGTAGAGCAGCACACGTTCATATCTCACCCCCAATTAATATACAGGAGGTGACGCTGCTTTTTATGGCACAGTCTGATTTTAATCCACACAGAAAAGTAAGTGTAAATCCACGTTTTGTTCATAGCCTTCCTATCTGTGGCTCTAAAGCTGGAAATGCTGGTTGGAAGGTCAATAAGTCAACCACTCTGCTCCAGACTGAATATGTAACTGGTTTATGGTTGTGAGTGAAATATCTTTAACTATTGGCCTTCCATCCTTTCAGACATTCATGTTCCCCTCAGGATGAACTGTCATAACTTTGGTGTATTCCATTTCTCATCTAGCGCCATCATCAGGTCAAACCTGCAGTACCAAAAGTGCTTCCCTGCAAAACAAATTGCATCTCCATCACCACCTGTCTGTTTGATAAAGCTAAAGCTAACATGCTAAACTTAGATGGTGAGTGCCATCATACCTGCCAAACTTCAGCATGTTAGCTATGAACATGAACATATTAGCATCCTGATGTTAGCATTTAGCTCAAAGTACATATATAGTGGTGGCCATTTTAGCCATGTGGTGCAGAGGATGGACCACTGGCATTGTGAAAATAGTGGCTGAGGAAGCTGCTAGAGCTGAAGCTGTTCCGGTAAATACGATAGAATGCACAGTACAAATGTAAGTATGTTTGTATCGTCATTTCAAGTTCGCACCAGCTGTTCAAATTGAGACTCAATGAGTTGAGAACTGTAGCTCTACAAAGCATGTGTGCATAGATGCAGTCAGGTAAATCAGGCAGTTACTCGACCTGACAGTGGATCTGCTATTTCAGAATGTTACAGCTACAGGATGTTTGAGTTGATTTCACTGAAGATGTTTGGAAAGTTGTTGCTCTGATGAATATTGTTCTTGCTGCAGTCCACATTA
The DNA here is from genome assembly GCA_004119915.2 of Collichthys lucidus. Lineage (NCBI taxonomy): Eukaryota > Metazoa > Chordata > Actinopteri > Sciaenidae > Collichthys > Collichthys lucidus. Next base: position 37,599,819 of record CM014079.1, read on the forward strand.
CTCAAATCTGATCAAATCAGAGGTGATGAATAAAACTTGACCGTAACTGATAGTCCACATAGACATGACATCTTCAGTGTTTGACTAAGGATGTTGTTGAGGTTATTGTTGTCCCTCGCCTCGGATGGAGTTTGTTTTTGTCAACATCTCTGTTTTCAACCGTCCTTCAGAAACTCAACACTTCTTCTTGACAACACTAGGATTGTTTACCATGGTAACCTTTTAGCAGTGCCATAGCAACCTGCCGCTGGCCAAGGCTAGGAGATGATGTGATGGATACTTGATCTCTCTACATCTACCCGTCGGCCTGCCGTTCTTATCAACAAATAATATCAGCAAACTGAATGAGAGACTGAGAGAGTGAGCATTGATCATACAGACCCAGAGTAGATGTTCAGGATCACTATTGGACTGAGAATAACTATGAGATTTTCCATCTCTGCATTTACATTAATTCATTACAGATACTACAAACATAACTGTGTGAGCTTCCTTATTTCTCTGAATCTTGATTGCACTTCTGATGTTTCGGAAATGCAGACAGCAATGTGCAAAATTGACTTTTAGTTTAGAGCCTCCATGAATTCTAATACAGTCCCAGCCAGAGGCTCTCTAGCTGCCAGTCGCCCCCCCCACCCAGGTACCTCCTGTTTCCTGACAGTGTTGACTCCACTGTAAATACACCCATTCACTGAACTGCAGGTTTTACCATGAGACACTGACATGTGAACACTGCAGAGTCATGTTCATGGTCTGGATGTTAATATGTTGTTTGCTCTCTTTCTAGTCGTCAGTATCAAGATCTTTCCATGACTTCCAGGATTTTCTGTGATCACATTGATACTCTGTGTCAGTGAAACAGGTTCTGATGTGTTTGCCTCTGTTTGGACTCAGAGGTTTGCGGGGCTGGGAGAGCTGTTAGGATGACACACTGATGGCCCACTGAGTGTGAACAAAAGAGTGGACTCTCATGCTAATGAGGAGCTCAGTGAGTTCACATGTGCATTGCAAGCCTGAACTGAATCTAGAGATCACCTGGAAGAGCTGTGTGAGTAAAATCAGCGGTACATCTGACATGTGTGCTATATCATGTCATAATTCCACAATATGGGAATGATGAAATATAAAAGCAGCACACATCCTTTACTTTGGGTGGCTGTTGAGTTGGAAAACATACTCACTTTAACTGGCATCAGTGTTTTGCTCTTCGTCATAAATTCAGCAAACATAATAATTCAGGAGATTTCTCCCTTTGTTTAAAAAACATTGAGTCAGTTTGTCCTGATATTTTGTACCAGCTTGTAGCCTACTTTATGTGTTAGATGTGTTGTCAACAGTGTAGCAGACACACACAGACACACACACTCTGTATATCAGCCTGTGGGTGGTAGAGGATCACAGTGTATGTGGTCTAATATGTGGTGGAGGATCTCTAGACATTTGATGCTGACTGTGTGAAGAAGTCCTTCTCTTATTACAGCTCCCCTCCCCTTTCTCCTCTCCTGGAGCTGTCCATGGTTCTGACAGAGATCACCCCAAAATATAATTAACAGCTCTCAGTATTTAATTACTGAGCAAGGATCACATTGAACTGTTGTGTTTTATGTATTTCTAGTGTATACTGAAAGTCACAAAACACACGTGGAATTCTTCTTCCATGCACATGTGTTTGTTATTGAGGCGGCTGAACAGTCAAATATTTGTACTGTGTTTGTTTTGCAAGCAAAAAAACATGTTTGCACTGATCACACTATTATAAAGAAGACACAAAGCGCACAGTAAATGTCAAACTGAACAAATAGAGTAAACAATAACTGCAATCCTGATCTTTTGCTGAGGAAATCCTGCCACTAAGGGACTTCCTCGTTTGAGCAGTTGTTACGAACGTGAATGCTTTCTTTATGTGAGACGAACCTAAGACTGGAACACAAAAACACCTGATTGCAGGCACAGTGTGCCAGAAAGTGGACCCAGCTTGAGTTTTCATGGTCGTTGCTCCTCCTGGTAGATGAATTGTGATTGTTTTCCACTCATGGTGCTGAGGGACGTTATGACTTTGGCTGCTATTACTACGTCATCCAAGAGGATCTTATTTTAGCCAGGGACCCTGCAGGGACCTAGCAGGTGGATCGTGCCACAGACCTGTGTGGGCACTGCCATGGACTATCAGGCCATCCTAGACTGCTGCATCTGGATCATCCCGGGTCCGTTAGGGCAGCTGCAGGGACGTGACACACGCAGGGTAAGGGTCAAGTTCTAGTCAGGGTTGGGGTCTATAAATGGTTTGGTGCTCACAAAGACAAGGAATCAAGTTGCTTTAAGGGGGTAGGGCCTACGTTTTTTTGGGGGGGTGTGGAGCTTCTGGTAGTGGTGGGGGTCCAGCTGAGAGAAGAGTGGTGGGGATGTTGGGTGGCTCCACAGAGGAACTCCTCCTAAAAACCTGTGTATGTTTGTGTGTGTGTGTGTGGGGTCATTAACAGGGCGAGGTCATGGCCTTTTGGGAGCAGATTATAGTCATGAGCTGGATAATGGAGCTGCTGTGTGTGTGTGTATTGATCTGTGCTGGTCTATGGGGGATTTATAATGCGGTCTCTAAATCTGCCTAATGATGAGCTGCATGGGGGGGGGGCTCTGTGTGTGTGTACCATCTAACCACACAGACAGGCACACACTCCACCAGTGCTGGTGATGTCACCCATATTCTAACAGGCCTCCTCCAGATGTTAAAACCTTATCCAGGTGTATTCTCTTCTACAGTCTACAGTCCGTCCATCCAGACTAGTGTGGGCTTTGAATTAAACTGTAGGCGGATTTCTTAAAGTGTATTCAGTTGTTTGATGTCAGGGATGAAAACAGTTTTAACGGTTTTTACTGCAGGTGCTTTGCTATATTATATTGAAAACGTGTGAAAAATATTCAAATGTGCTACAGGAAATCTTTAAATTCAGGAATCAGTTCAGCAGTAGAAGCAGAGCTGCAGAGGAAAGTGAACTGAGCATGTGTCCACATCATTCATTCATTCACCAAGGGTTTACATTCACATTTACTCATTTAGCTGACTCTTTTATCCAAAGTGACTTACAATAAAGGGAAACAATCAGTGCACAGTGTCACAAGGACATGTTAGTGCAGCAATAAGTTCTACTCACATCGAATCAAGAGACAGTTTCAGAGGGGGATAGATTTAACATGTGCAGTTGTTGGTAGAGTTGGAGAGAAGGTCCTCCCTGAAGAGCTGGAGGTCTTCAGGAGGTTTCTCAAGGTAGAGAGGGATGCCCCTGATTTGGTAGGAACTGGTGGGACCAACAGATGAGAAAAAATATAAGATCCTGAGTGTACAGGTGGCAGAGCCAGGCGTCAGCATTAGTGATTTAAATTGAATGCGGGTTTACTCAGTAGTGAGCAACATACAGTATAGACACTTAATAATTATCAATATTTTGCATCATGCCTACCCAGTGTACAGTCACACAGCAGTCTTGTTTCCATCTATAAAATGGGGAGCATTGGAGATTCTTCTTCTGCTGTGGAATCGAGTACCGAGTTTCACATAATTCAGCCACTCAAATAAAATAAGGTTTAAAGCTGTGCACTATGTACAACTCTAATTTCAAAAAAGTTAGGGAGCTTTGTAAAACATAAATTTATTCCAGAGGACACGCCATCATTTCCAAGAACATGTGAACCATAGCACACTTTTCTGTTTTCTGTCAGCCCGTCTCAGATGAGCTCAGAGTATCTCAGAGGGCTCATGTAGTACAATCATTTTGGTATTTAGTGCAGCGCTGCCTGAGGGCTCAAAGGTCGCAGACATTTACTGTCCCTTACATGCAGAGAGTTCTCTGGATTCTCTGACTCTTTTAACAATATTATCGGTTGTTAAAATCCATTCATTCATTTATTGAAACTGTGCTAAGATGATTATTAAACTTTCATACCAGATCATGATATTCCAGATCTCTTCTTTGTCCCCTGCCTAGACTGCATTTCAACCTTTTGCAGGCGTCAAATTCAGAAATTCAGTTTATTTACAAAAGGTTTGAACATTCAATACCTTGTTTTTGTGCTTTATTTTGTTGTTTTTGTGTGTGTGTGTGTGTGTGTGTGTGTGTGTGTGTGTGTGTGTGTGTGTGTGTGTGTGTGTGTGTGTGTGTGTGTGTGTGTGTGTGTGTGTGTGTGTGTGTGTGTGTGTACAGGGTTCAGCAGTCGTCCCAAGTATGTAAAGGTGTTCATTAACCCGAGCAGCCACAAGAAGGAAGCAGTTCACATCTACAGAGAACATGTGGCGCCACTATTCAAGATGGCTGAGGTCCGCACGGACATCACAGGTGAGCTCATCCCTGTTTTTATTGTTGTTTTATTGTTCTGTTATTATTAATATTATTATTGTATGGCTTAGACTGACAGCGTTTGAGCAGTGGAGGTGTCAGAGAAAACAACATGAAATCTGTGTAGAGAGGAGGTCCAAAGGTCACACTTAATGGCAGTCCCTGGTCGCTAGGTAACCTGATACAGGGGGCGGGGCTTAGCCCATCTGTTGTGACAGAGGGAGACAACCTGCTCCTCTCCTCTCCTCTCGTCTCCTCTCCTCTTTTTTCCTGGTTTTCTTTCCTCCCCTTCTTTCCTCTTCCTCCTCCTCCTCCCCCTCATGTCGTCTCCACCTCTCAGCAGATGGTGTGATATCCGCTGTCCCACTTTTTTTTTGGCATCCATCGAACACACACTTGTGTACATGTGACCACACACAGCCATGAACACACTATCTCTGTCCGTCTCAATGTCTCTCCATCTGTTTCCCTCTTTTCCCTGTCTCTCCTCCTCTGTCTCTTTCTGTCTGTCTCTATCTGTCTGTCTCTCTGCAGTGACAGAGAGGAAGGGTCATGCTCTCTCAGTGATGAAGGAATGCAAGCTGGATGAATATGATGGGTTAGTTATCTCTCTCTCTCTTACTTTTTCCCTGCAATAAATTCATTTATCAGCTATAGCTAGATAACTACTGAATCTAACATTAGTGCTGGAGAAAATGCTATCCTGCTGAGTTTTTAATGTTTTCAGCTGTCGTGTTACCTAAAGATCCATGTGAAGAAAAAAACATTGACTGTATAAAACCTGGACATCTCTGTGATGTCATGCACAGGTTTCTGAAGAGGCGTTGTGAAGCTCAGAGTGTGGCGGCTTCGGTTGTTGCCATCTTGTTCTGCCTTTGCCGCCTCATGGCTAATCTTAAAATAGGCAAAGAGGTGGACCATGGAGCTAAAAAGTGCTAAATAAAGCCACGTTGCTTAAACCAGACACATGTGAAATGAAGCCTATGTTGAAGTGCCAAAAACTGCAGTTCCTCAAGAGCCAGTCTCCATAAATGTTGAAATGTCCAACTTTACAGCAGAAATAAACATGTTTACAGCCTGGTACAAAAAACAGTTTTGGTCTCTGTAGCTATATACTGTCCATTCTTTATACTGTCAGTGGATGGTACCTACCTGTCAATCGAAGAAGCCACACTGTTAATTATGCATAATTTTATGGCTTAACTTTAACTTTTTTAACAAAAACTCGCAAAAAAAGTAAAAAAAAAAAAAAAGAAATAACTCAAATTAGCTATAGAGAGCAAAACAGTTTTTGTACCAGGCTGTAAATATGTTTATCTGCTGTGAATTTGGACATCTCAACATGGGGACTTATGGAAGCCAGCCAAGAGAGGTTGTGGCTCCAGAAATCTGGTCTTAGCAATGAATAAAGATTTACATACATGGACAAGCAAGATAAAGTTTAAATTCATGCTTTTTTAGTTTCTATTGCCAAACATGTAAATCACATTTTAATGTTACAGGAGAAAATAACCAATGTGTTTCTACTTCTTCACACTATCTTGGATAATGACTTTGTGGTTGCTGTAACCTTCCTAAAATCCAGTCTCAGTGTTATTACTAATGGACAAAAACCTAAAATTAAGACAGAAGTTGTATAAAACTGTAAGGTCCTTTTTTCAATTAACTTTAATGTAAAGTTAAAGTAAAGTAGTAAAGTAAAGTAAAGTTATTGACGTTGAAGTTTATGTTTCCATCAAAGTGAACATGTTCGGGTTAAACTGTGACATCATAACAGACTGTGTTGAGGCAGAGAATTAAAGAGCAGCTTCCTGTCTGAGGCTGACACAAAAATACACTGACCCAGACTGATTACACTGATTAAACACACTGACAGGTCAGGTCGAACAGCAGCTGCTCGCTGAGCTCGTCTCCACAAAAAGTGAAACTTCTCTTTTGCTGTGGAAATTAATAATGCACCAACAACAACTGCAAGAACACTGATCAAACTCTGATCACTATCTGTGATGCGTGCGTGCATCCGTGTGTGTGTGCGTGCGTCCGCGTGTGTGTGTGTGTGTGTGTGTGTGTGTGTGTGTGTGTGTGTGTGTGTGTGTGTGTGTGTGTGTGTGTAAGCAGCTTTTGTTCTCAGCCCTCATAAAGCTTAATGTGCTTAGAGAAGATTAGCTTTGTTGCTAAGCTAGCTGCTCAGTGTGTGTGTGTGTGTGTGTTGTATGTGAGGCTGCTCTGGTGAGGATTTGGTTGAAACCTACATTTGCCAATTAGACTGGCTGTCACCATGGCGACCCGAGTTTCAGGTAATCTCATATACAGGAAGAGGGGGAGGGGCGGAGTCTGTTTACCATGTTCACATGTTCTGAAGATGAGCGTTCTCACTTCTCAATGAGCTCCTATCAATTAGTTCAAATGAACTCACTTCCAAAAAACTATACAGAGGTCACATAATCTCAGCGGTAGCTACAGCCCAAACAGTTCCATTCAAAATCAAACTAATTTGTTCACTTTTGACCTGAACAACAAACGTTTTAATTTGTCACATTTAAATCTGTCACTGTTGAAGCTGTTGAAGCTTGTGATTTAAGTCCTGAAACTGAAGCAGTGGTCCTATTTTTTATTGACTATTTGAGCTGAGTTTTCAAAGTAAAACAATCTACTGGACTTTTATTGTAAAGATGAAGTTATTTACTGTTATGTTGTGTTATATATACTGTAATCTACAATCAAATGAATCCAGAATCTGTAAATAAACAAGTTTATTTTAATTTTGTTTTATTTTAAAAGAGCTAAATCATAACAGAAGTGATCTCATGACAGTTTCCATACAGAGCAGGTATATTTATATTATTGAACAGAAACCCAACAACTCCAACAAGGCAAGCACTTGGTGACAGTGGCATGGAAACACTTCCTGAATGAGATTGTGTCAGCTTTACTTTTACTTTTTAACACTAGATGCAACAGACATGCTTGTAATTCTCAGCAAACACAGAAACCAAAAAACAATAAACTGTATTTAAGTAAAAAATGTGAATGTCACTTCACAGATCTTGTCTGTATGCTTGAACTTTTGTAAATCAGGTTCTTATTTGATGTGTCCTCACTAGAAACAAAAGTTGTTCTGGTCTTCTATCTTGCCAGCCGTCCCAAAGGTCATAGTTCTGCTGCAATGAGGTGCAATGAGCGAGGATACACAAGAGCAGCCTTTATCAAAGCTGGCACGCCTCCATATTGGATATGAGTTTTTGATTGGACGCTGCAACTGAGCGGACTAGTCAGATACACCACAAAAACGCTGGAGTGAAAGAAGATGACAGATTAAACAGGTTACATGTCTCACTTTGTGATTCTCTGTTGGGTTAAAAATTGTTGGTTGTAGTTTGTAACAAAAAGACTACAAACAACATGGTTTCCTGTGCACTCAGATGCAAGCCAAATTGAGGAAAACATAGATGCAGTTTAAGAGAACTGGAATGCACCCCATGTATTTTGAATACCTGTATAAGGTGCCAGACATTAAGCCCTGTTATGAGTGTTCACTGTGACAAAACAAACCATTTCCACCTCTCTGTCTGTCTGTCAGGGTGGTGTGTGTTGGTGGCGATGGTTCAGTGGCGGAGCTGTGCCATGCGATAGTCTTCAGAGCTCAGCTGGATGCTGATTCTCCAGAGAAACCAGTGAAACCAGCACTGCCCCTTGGAATCATTCCTGCTGGTGAGCGAGAGAGGACACACCCACACAGCATGTAGATCCACACACTGCACAAACACACACGTCCACATTCTATAGAAATGAATTGTCTGTCCGTCTTTACAGGTTCTACAGACGTGGTCTCGTGTTCTGTTCATGGAGTCAGAGATCCAGTCACTGCAGCCCTGCATATCGTCCTTGGTGGGTTCTACATGTTCTACATCTATGTGTGTGCTGTCCTGGGTGGCTTCTATCACTCCAAGATCTATTGTCACATCATCCTGTAGTTATACTGGGTGCATTCTACCTGCTCTAGGCTGTTTCAGCCAATCGGGAGATTGGGTTTTTGTAAAGCTTTGCTGTGATTGGCTGATGGTCCATCAGTTTGAGAACAAACAGACAGATGTCAAAGAGCAGGATCAGTTTCACTCCAAATCACAGGTTTACTCTGCTCACTGGAGCCCCCGCCCCTTCACTTCTCCCAGGTAAACCCGCTGACCAATAAGCAGGCGCCAGGGCAGGCTGCTGGGTTTGAATGATAGGTTGTGTCAAGAAGGTGGTTCATTAACACTAACGCTGTAGCTGTGTGTGTGTGTGTGTGACAGATGGAGTATTCAGACTAATTCCTGAACAATAGAAAACAGTTAAAGTTCCCAGGCAGGACAGGAAGCTGTTCCAACGGACACCAGGTAACCAGGTGAGCTGGTGAATTTACCTGAGCCGTTCTGAACTGTCGTGACTTCTTCTTTAACTCGGTGTACACATGCTGGATGGTTCATGAAGTCTTTTCGGTATGTTTGAACCTAAAGTTTGGCATTTTGAGAAATATGTCTGGGCCAGCCCTCTAAACCTCACTAATTATAGTAATTAACATGTTCGTCACCTGTAAGCAGCTGCCAGACAACCAGATAGGACTCCAGGAAAGAACAAGTCCTGTAGCTTCAATTTATCACAGTGGTATAGATCTCAGAAGAATAAGAATAATTATGTTTTAAAATGTCCTTTAAACCAACAATATTCAGTTTTAAAGAAAAAATCCAATTAAAAAAAAAATAGAAGAATTATCTGAAAGTTGGGGGCATGCAGTGAGGGACCTCATGGAAAATTCATTCTTCATTTTTCTTCCATCAGCACACAGATCCAGTTGACCATTCAGTTACTAACAGCAACCACCATGACACAGCTCAATAACAGTTTAACTGACACTGTTACAGACTGTGTTCACCCTCTGACGGGCTTCACCGTTGGTAAACCTGCTGTTTGTCGGGGATGTGAGGCACTCTCAGCTGGATTTGTTCAGTCTAAGCGTGATAAGTTTGCAGGTAACTAAGGTGGAAATGCAGCAGAACTTTCTGTGAACGGTGATGTGATGAGCTGACCAAACATCCTGCCGCAGGTCTTGACACTGCTGGCCGTTAGAGCAGCAGACGTGGACGAACTCCAGCCGCACAAAATGGTTAAGACCTGAGCAGTTGAGCGTGACGTCTAGGAATGTTTTGTCCTCAACCCAGAGACACTTTACTGTCATGGAAGAGTCACAGTGATGAATCAGATTAATTTAAGAGTTGACAACTCGTCCATTTACCACATAATCATAGCAGCTCTAACAAACATTCATGGATCCAGGCCGGATTAAATGTGTTGGTTTGACCACTGACTCCTCCTGAATCAGGGGGAGGAGGAAGATGAAGACGCTCCACAATGAAGACTCAGCTTCCTGACCAGGGACAGGGTGAACCGCTGACTCATATCAGAGTTGAATGGTGACACCGCAAGTACTTGTGCATGGGAGACAGCAGGGTCACACACACAAACGCACACATACACACACACACAGGAGGCTGAAAATAGATAAGAAGAATCTTGAACACAACTAGTTTGTAGAAGGTGACGAAGACACAAATAAATCCATTTTATTCAGTCCACAAGCAACAAATAAAAATGTTCTTATTTGTTAATTGATCAAACTGTAGGTTGGATAACACTGACTGTGAGACTGACCGTCACACACACACACACACACACACACACTGACAACACGCCATATGGTGAGGAAATCAGAAATCTGTCTCTCTGGAAATTCTATCCAGAGAGACAGACAGGCAGTCAGTCAGACAGGCAGGTGGGGAGACAGCAGTTCAGTAGGTTACAGCAGGTATGTGGCCAGATGGCATACTGTGTGTGTGTGTGTGTGTGTGTGTGTGTGTGTGTGTGTGTGTGTGTGTGTGTGTGTGTGTGTGTGTGTGTGTGTGTGTGTGTGTGTGTGTGCGTGCGTGCGTGTGTGTGTGTGTGTGTGCAGCATCTCACTGGATGGTCTTACGGTGAAATCAGGTTGATTTTCATTCCAGTCACTTGTATGGTTTGTGCTGCGTTCACAGGCTGCGGGAAAATAAGCCGTCTCGGGTTGTTCACGCTGAGTGGAGGTGACCGTGGAACATCCAGCTGATCTGTGCGCACCATCAAGAGTCAAATACACAACTCGTGTTTATAATAGCAAACTGAACGACATAATCAACCAGTCAGAAAGCTTCAGAGGCAGGCTTCAGCTCCACTCACTGAACTGAAAAGTGTAAAAGGTTAGAGAGCTCTGTGAACAGATTTCACAGGGGGCTCTTTGTTCCAGACATGTTTTTTCATTTTTCAGTGACATAACAAAATTATAATAAGAAATAATAATAATAATAATAATAATAATAATAATAATAATGATAATACAAAAGTATAACAAGTAAAAGAAAAAAATCAAATGAAATCAAATAAGCAACAACTAATAGAAAAAAACAAAACATCCAAAACACAGAACAAAACAAAAACACAAACAATATGTCCAAAACTTAAACAGATAAATAAAAATTCTCAGCATGTTACAAATTCACACAAGAAAAAATTAGTAGACAGTGGCTGCTCTGGATGGCCATAAAAATCAATTCTTCAACATGTGCAAAAAGTGGACCCCAAGTTTTATTAAACTTTCCAAGAGGGCCATGTATCGAGCACCTAACTTTCTCCAACTTTACAAACTGAACTGAAGAGCCAATAAGGAGACAAAGGCTACAAAGTCTGCTTTATATTTAGGAAGCTGCGAAGTAGGAGCAAACAAAACAAAGCAGTACATGCTGTTAGATCAAACTGAACCTTTGTACAAACAGAAACAGAGTTAAATATCTGTGTCCAAAAATGAAGTAGTGAAGGGAAAAGGACTGCCTTTCTTTGCAATGACCACTCCATACTGGATGGACAAAGCTAGAGTCTAGCTTTTGAGACCAGCCTTGAATGGAGTAAGATCATGCTGACTAGGAACTTCTAAATCTGGTGCAAAACATGAGCCAGTGTTCCATCAGATTGTTTGTATATAACACAGAGTGCTGATGAGTTTTAAGCACTGACTAAAGAATGGACGCTGTATGCGTGACATCACACGCAGGTTTCCAAAGAGCCGTTTTGAAGCTCAAAATCTGTGCTGCTGGCTGCCATGTAAAAAAATGGGCAAAGTCCTGGATCATCAGTGGACCTAGTGGCCAAAGGATGCCTGTGTGCTCAAAAAAACCATCTGTAACAACACCTACCTGTCAATCAAAGCATCCACGCTGTTACTCTGCATAACTTTAAGCCTTAATATAATGTGAACAGGTGAGTTGTATATAAATTCACCCTCAGTACAGTTGTCATGAACGGGGAAATTAGCTACAGAGACCAAAACAGTTTTTTGTACCAGGCTGTAAACATGTTTTTTTCTGCTGTGAAGTTGGACATTTCAACATAGGGACTGAAATGTTCTTTAGCCAGCCTCAAGTGGACGTTCGAGGAACTGCAGTTCCTGGCCCCTCTGCATTGGTTTCACGTTACAGCCATGGAGGCTGCCGCTTAGTTTTAAGCCACATGTTGTGGCCTCCATCAGGGGATGGAGTTTTGAAGAAATGTAAAAGGTTTTTAAACCATTTGACCTAAAAGTCAGGATCAGATTGTCATTTCATATTTAATCTAAAGTTTTACTGGACTGTTACCGGCAGAGACTTGTCACTGATTATAGATATTAACACACACACACACACATGCTTGACCTCTTTCTGTCGCCCATATTTGGAGTGCTGCTTCACATGAATATTAATAAGCTTCTCACCATACGACCACTTGGCCTTCTTACAAGATGTGTGTGTGTGTGTGTGTGTGTGTGTGTGTGTGTGTGTGTGTGTGTGTGTGTGTGTGTGTGTGTGTGTGTGTGTGTGTGTGTGTGTGTTCAGTTTTTCTAATAAATATTAATTTCCCTTCCCTCTCTGTCTGTCTGCAGGTCACCTGCAGCAGGTGGACATGTGCAGCTTCTCGTCTCTTGGTCAGTTGGTGCGTTTTGGCTTCTCCGCCATGTTTGGCTTCGGTGGGCGGAGCTTAGCACGGGCAGAGAAGAAAAGGTGGATGCCGTCATCGCGGCGACGAGAGTATGCTCTGGTTAAGACACTGGCTAGGCTGAGGTACTACACATGCAAACATACACTACAAACTTACATAAAGTGATGGTTCCCAACCCACACTAGGGGCCGCCATAGCGACAAATGGGGTCTGGAAGGACCTTGCTGATGTTAAGGGGTGTTAAAAACAATATATTCAGTTAGCCTGTGTTTGAGCATGTTATGCAGTATGCGAAATTCATCCAGATCGCTTTGATACAAAGCTGTTATTACCTGTTCTGTGTTTGTTATGCATTGATATAATATGAATCATAGATCATATAAAATATCCATAAAATATGGATGTATTCAAGGGAAAAAAGGAGTCCCTGAAGGAAATGTTGATACAAAATATTTTGAAGTTTGACAATCTGTCTATGGATACAGGTCCAGTGTTGTTCATATTCTGAAATATTTCAATTGAATTGTAAATTGTTAGCTTGTTAACATGCTAGTGTTAGCATGTGTTTCACAGAGCTGCTAGCATGGTTTCTTTTTGTCTCCCTCAGACCAGAGGACTGTCAGCTGTCCTTTCTACCAGCAAAGAAGTCAAACAGGAATTTGTTTGAACATGGGTGAGAAAGAGACACACAAACACACACACACACACAGTGTTGTGTACTGTAAATCTGAAGCAGTTTGAGACAGAATGTTGTTTTAATCTGTCTGTTTTCTCACTGAGCAGAAAGATCCTTAAGACAAGAAACAAAACTTAAATTCCAGGTCCAGCGTGGCAGCTGTATGGCTCTGTATTCATAGAATATGACATGAATGAGATATAATATTTATAACAATGCTTTCATTCGTGGATCATCACCTGAAAATAAGAATTATTATGGTTTGTTACCTTACAATGAGGTTTTCTATCTACGTGGGCGTACTGACGTACTGACCGGCCGTCACCGCTCCCCATGTTTATTTTTAGACTTGTTCATTACCACTGATGTGTCGACTCACCTCAAACCTGCATCAACACTTTAACAGCACTCTGCTTAAATAACTTGTTTCATCAGTCAGCTGACAGCTGATTTCATAACAGATTTATGAATATGATGGCGTATGTGTTCATGAATGTGTCGTATTGATTCTCTTAATGAACAAAACTCTTTAAATGTTGCAAACTTTGATTTTCTATCAGGGACCAGGACCAGGACCAAGAGTCAGGTGAGTCCAGTACTTATTCTGTTCAGATTTGTCTCTGTTCGTTTGATTTCATGTTTTATTTTCTTTGATTAGTTGGATCAGAAGGGGAGGAGTCCTGGACAACCAATCAGGGCCTGTATCTGAGCATCAGTATCATGTCCATTCCCTGTCTGAGTCCACACACACCTCAGGGACTGGCTCCCAACACCAGGTACCTATGTGTGTATGTGTGTATGCCGGGCAGCTGATCCTCCTGACAACGGTAAGCTGTGACCTTGAACGCACCACGCTGTGAGTCGTTTCATCACACTTCCTCTTCCTGTCTGTGACAGCTTGGCAAACGGCAGCGCTGCGTTGATTGCAGTTGGGAACACGTCACGGTCAGAGTTCATCAAACACCTGAAGAGGTACAGCGGCACCAGTGGACAGGTGAGAGCAGCGGGCAGTCAACGTCGGCCTTGAAGGCAGGAACACGAAACTGACGTATGAAACATTCCATAAATGTATCGGACACTGTAGCCTCTACTGAAGGTTCTGATTCACAGCTTAACAGAGGATCATGTTCAAACTTTGGTTGATAAAGCAGCTATAATCAATAATTTCATCCATACATATGTGACATGTTCATTCCTGGCCGTATGCTACCTGCACCAAACATCACACAGACAACTGGCTGTGAACATGCTGCAGCGTTTAGCAGCTTAAAAGGTGATAACACGTCAGTGTTGTGTTCGCTGCTTGTTTCTGGCCAAACGTATCTGATGCAGTCTACTCGCAGTCATCTCATCAGTCGTCTCAGCGTTGACCTCTCCATCTTCAGGCTCCACCTCTCACAGAGCGAAGTAAACCAAACAAACTAGTTAATGGGCAGATTAGCCTGCTTCGGCCCGGCCCGGCCCGGCTCGGCCTGTGGGACCGCACACTAACCCACTTACTAAATATACTGACAGTAAGACGTTCACTGTCCTGTAGAGTAAACAGGCTGTTTACTCACTGACCTACATCCTGTTAACCTACATCCTTGATAGGGGTGACGGACAACTTGGCCTCAAACATGACATGATGGTGGCTGACACGTAACCATGGCGACCGTGGCTCTTGACCCACACCTGAGTCGGTCCTGACAGGTGAAGAACTTGAAGTAAAGCAGATTTCTGCGATACCAGAGTCAGAAACTTCCACTCTTTCTCCTCTGTCCTTGAACGCATCAGGCACGTCTTCGTTTGTCCAGTCCAGAGTTTAGCGTTTCAAACGTCTGTCTGTGCTGAGCTGCAGTGAGGTGTCAGAGGACATTTTGTCCTGTTTGACTCAGACTGCTGACTGCAGGCACACTGAGGTGTGTTCACAGACAGCACGTAAAACACTGCTGCAGATCACTGACTTCAGTTAAATGTACTAATACCACACTGAAGAGTACTATATAATAATAAATGATATATTATATATATGTATATAATATATACAAATATAAAGTATTGTAGTTGAGTTCACTGGGGTGCAACTAATGACTCGTCTTAGTCTGTTTGTTATGTTTTAGATCAGTATATTCATTTCTTCCTTTACAAAACACAAGTAAACTGAGAATTCCATCAGCTTCACTGCAATTTTTATTTCTGCATGAAAAAATGTTCCGATAGCTGATCGGTTTGTTCTCTTGAGCTCAAATGTTGTTTAAATATTTATCAGTGCACATTGGTAACGTTCTTCTGTTTTGCATGCAGGGTTAATTTGTAAAATAACTAAGTGAAGAGAAATACAACATGTCATGAAAAACAGCAAACCTGTGTGAGACGTGTGACAGTGTGTCTGTTGGTCTTTGCTGCCCCCTGTTGGAGGCTGGTGGTGTTACAGTAGAAACAGTCACACAGGGAGAAAGAGAGTCACTCCTTCCTGTCCTGCTCAGCTGACCTTTGACCTCCAAGAACACACACACAAACACACACTCCTCTCTGTTGTCCTGGTGACTGTCTGATTGTTCATCTGCAGTTCAGCTTCCCCTTCGTGGAGACGCACGCTGTGTCAGCGGTCAGGATCCGGCCCCGGTCGCTGATTGGCTATTCTGAGGATGAGAGCGAGGAAGAGGGCGACTCCAAAACCTCACCCATCATCCAATCAGAGGGAGCCTCCTTCCCCTGGAACATCGACGGGGAGCTGGTGGAGATTGCCAACGAAGTGCTCGTCAAGTATGAAGTTATTCTTATTATTATTACAAAAACCGTAACCATACACAAACACTTACACTTGTTACACAAACACTTCCGGTGTGTCACAGTAAAGGTCAACTACAAACACAACATGTTCTCTCTCTGTGTTATTTGCGCCTCGTTGGAATGGTCTGGGCTCAATGACGGAGGGTTCTGATGATTTGTTCCATGATCACATGCCTCTCAAGGACCCACCAGTCAGTTAGAAGAGAAGAAGCCTCCTTGAAGAGAGGCGGAACGTCTCCAAGAAACTAAGCAACAATAAAGTTCAGCGGTTACTATGACCAGGATGCGTGCAAAGCTTTACAGGGTTAGGGCTAACATCACTTACTAGTTCTGAAATTGAAAATGTCCAGTCTTATAAATACCCGTGAACTTAGCTGGAGTGCAGTCTGACTTTTAAACAGCATGTGGAGCACCTGACCCAGAAACTACAGATAAGAATGTGTTTCTGTCGTCTGCTTGATATCCTTTATCTTCATGTTGACTTCATCCTGAAATGACTGCATGCAGTTCATCACTGTGCTGTTTCTTTTATTTCCTCAGCCCTGAGCACTGTGTTCTAATGTTTGTCTGTGGAGATAAAGCTGTGAAACTTCCTCATTGGATCACATCTGTTCTCACATTTTAACCACAACTCATCGGAGCGGATCTCAAACTGTCACATTCCTGGTGCTGTGTTGAAATGTGCAAGAAACGTTTCTCAAGCCAAACAAGCGAGATCGCCATCACTCACTTTTACATGACAGTGACTGTATTTAGATGTGAGAGTGACGGCATCAGATGAACATGCAGAGTATTTGAAGCACTCCTGTTGATTTTCTTCACTGCAGTGAGCAGCACAATCTAAACTTTCTTCCATTGTATTCACCTGAAGACAGAAAACACAGAAACTTGTGACAAATAAAACAGCTGTCTCCATTGAGACACACCAGCAGCAGCGAGAAATGTTGTGTGTTTTGGTTAAACTGCTCCTTTACATTATTTGACATCAACACCTCTCCTGGATCCTAAACACACATCTGACTGTATATGTGTGTTCGTGTGTGTGTGTTCGTGGTGTGTTCAGGGTCCATCCGCGGCTCATCACTCTGTATGGAGAGGAGGTGGACGAGGCCGAGTCGACCGCCTCCTGCAGCTGCATCTGAGTCCGGCTGAGGGCGCTGCTGCGCAGACACAACGCCACATCGTAGTAAGCACAGAGGGTGGACAGCGCCCTCTGTAGGTCATTGCTGTTTCCTCGGCCACTTGATTTAACGTAGAAGTAAAAGTAGCAACAGATCTTTGCAGCTTCCTGTTCGCTACATCATTCATTTATATTTGAGTGATCGCTGCAGCTTTAACTCCAAACTGCCTGTGCTTTGAGGATACAGATGTTTTATATTCACATGAATGTTTACATTTAATTCTATTTTAATTATCAGCTCTCCTCGGATGCTTTCATTTGTGTTGCCTGTTTTTTTTTTTTTGTTTTTCTTTTTACAATTTTTGTAATGTCTCGTCCTGTGTGTCCCTGCTGCAGAGAGCAAAGCTGCATCTAAATTTAGTTTCCAACTGCACTGTGAAGAAAAGGCATTTTTTGTTCCGTGTGCCGTGTTCCTATGTTCCATTCTGTGCAGAGGATGAAAAGCAGAAGCAGAAACTAAAAGTTTTGGATTTAATCATGACAGAGCAGTTTTTACTGAATCCTCCTGTTTTTATTTGGAAGCTTTTTTCATTGAGTTTTTTTGTACGGAAACAAAAACAAGAAGGTGCAGTTTAAATAGAAAATCCTTCATTTTAATGGAAACGTGTTGATAAAAGCAGTGAGACTCTCCAGTGCAGAACAACTTCACATAAAAAAAATAAAAATCCACAAACTCATTCATTAAAATCTTGAAAAATCTTTCTGTCATGTTCATTTTTTACTAAATACATAAAGGGAGGGGAGAAGCCACTGTTTGAAACAGTCAAACAATGCTTTGGAATATTTAAATACTGTAAAACTTTTCATATTTGAATGCTGCTTTTCAAGTAATCATTCAACCTGTGTGTCTCAATCTGTCACCCAACATCTCTTCCTCTGAGGTCCAGTCCACCTCTGAAGTCTCCCTGGGTTCTGTTGAACCAGGTGACATCAGCTCCAGTGAATCTCTCACCTCTACAGCCTGTACAGCATCTTTGAAACACGCTAATGAAATGTGTTATTATTACATTCACGCGGGCATGATCAGAAATATGTCACTTAGTGAAAACAGTGAAAAGCATTCAGGCTTGACTGGATGTCACATGATATTTGTTCAGAACAGTGGAGCACAAGGGTTTTTTTTTCTTTAAGGCGGCCATGGCTGACTACGTTAAACATCAAAACAGCTTCCTGTTCTCTGCTGCTTTCTCATTTCCTCGCGGCGGAAGTAAAAAAAAAAGCTGCACAGCAAACTTCACAGGCCGACAGCGGATCAGAAAAACAACTGACGAATGTGAACTGACTGACGGAGTGAAGGCTCAGGCACAGCAACATTTAACATTCAACATTTCTTTCCACAAGTTTGGCAACAAAGTTCATAATAGTTCTTCTTCCTCACATCCCTGAGGTCGAATAACAAATAACTGGCAGTTGTTGTCTTGCTGTCACCAAGAAGACGTGTCACGTCTGTCATAGTCGGATTTATTTACCCATGTGAACAAATCCATCGACCATCATGGTGACCGGTGATTCTGCCAATTTCTGTATGACTTCACTTCCCAGCAGCCTTCACGTGACTGCTTGTTCTGTCTGGAGAGCATCTGGTGGAATGGTGAGACAGGCAGAGAGTCTGCTCTGTGTGTCACCGGTGCATAAAAGTCAACAGGTAAACAAAAAAAGCAGGATGTAATGTACACAGACGTAGGAGTTAGGAGTCAATCAGAGGCCATATTTTCATCCCCTGAGATAAGAAAGTCACTTCCTTTGGTTAGCTTGAGAAGGTCATCAGTGACTGTCACAGGAAGCCACAGGCCTTCTGACCAGTCCAGGTGTGAGGTTCAGGTTCACTTCCCTTTTTATTATTCCTCCATCTGTACATGGCCGCAGTCTTTGAACTGGTTTGGATTTGTGAAGGCACATCAGGCAACAGTTTTTTAATTAAGGCACACTTAAATTCAGGTGTACAAGTACACAGGACGTTTTATCATCCGTCACGCTCAGGACAGTTCTGTAACCAGCCAACTTGTTACGAGTGGTTTCAAATCAGCTGACAGTCTGGACAGGTTTTCATTGGCTGATGTTCAACACCAGTAGAAAGTACTGCAAACTTTGGACAAACTCTGTTGCCATATTGTCATACACAGTAATCCATCCATCTCTGACAGTTTCACGTCCCATTAAAACTGCTGCAGTCACATTGTGAACTCAGTGGTCAGAGGTTGGAGGTTGCAGTCAGAGGTGACGGTCAGATTTAGGTAGTGCTCTCTCTTTTATCGTATTTAGGAACATAATCCCAGCTGTCTCTCCTGGACTCTTCTTTCTTCTTCTGGAAGTCTCTCTTAAAGAAACCAGCCTGACAGACACACAAGGAGACAGAGACAGTGTGATTTATCAGTGTATTATTTAGCAATATACTGTATCATTCTAACATGATACACTGACCATCGACAGTTTAACAATAAGAGTAAGACAGAATTCTATTGTGATATATTGTAGTTCTAAATACCATTATATTGTGACATACTGTAGTTTATCAGTACCATTATATTGTGATATATTGTAGTTTATTAGTACCATTATATTGTGATATATTGTAGTTTATCAGTACCATTATATTGTGATATATTGTAGTTTATCAGTACCATTATATTGTGATATATTGTAGTTTATCAATACCATTATATTGTGATATTTTGTAGTTTATTAGTAGTATTATATTGTGATATATTGTAGTTTATCAATACCATTATATTGTGATATATTGTAGTTTATTAGTAGTATTATATTGTGATATATTGTAGTTTATCAGTACCATTATATTGTGATATATTGTAGTTTATCAGTACCATTATATTGTGATATATTGTAGTTTATCAGTACCATTATATTGTGATATATTGTAGTTTATCAATACCATTATATTGTGATATATTGTAGTTTATTAGTAGTATTATATTGTGATATATTGTAGTTTATTAGTACCATTATATTGTGATATATTGTAGTTTATTAGTACCATTATATTGTGATATATTGTAGTTTATCAGTACCATTATATTGTGATATATTGTAGTTTATCACTACCATTATATTGTGATATATTGTAGTTTATTAGTAGTATTATATTGTGATATATTGTAGTTTATCACTACCATTATATTGTGATATATTGTAGTTTATTAATAGTATTATATTGTAAAATATTGTAGTTTATCAATACCATTATATTGTGATATATTGTAGTTTATTAGTAGTATTATATTGTGATATATTGTAGTTTATCAGTACCATTATATTGTGATATATTGTAGTTTATTAGTAGTATTATATTGTGATATATTGTAGTTTATCACTACCATTATATTGTGATATATTGTAGTTTATTAGTAGTATTATATTGTAAAATATTGTAGTTTATCAATACCATTATATTGTGATATATTGTAGTTTATTAGTAGTATTATATTGTGATATATTGTAGTTTATCAGTACCATTATATTGTGATATATTGTAGTTTATTAGTAGTATTATATTGTGATATATTGTAGTTTATTAGTAGTATTATATTGTGATATATTGTAGTTTATCAGTACCATTATATTGTGATATATTGTAGTTTATCAGTACCATTATATTGTGATATATTGTAGTTTATTAGTAGTATTATATTGTGATATATTGTAGTTTATTAGTAGTATTATATTGTGATATATTGTAGTTTATTAGTAGTATTATATTGTGATATATTGTAGTTTATTAGTAGTATTATATTGTGATATATTGCGTCCTCAGTAAGTGAGACAGGTTTAATGGTACTATGTGTGACACATGTTTGTGAGTCCAACGGACACATCATGTTTGATATTCTCTGCTGATATGATCAAGTGTGATGAAGTCTGTTTTTTCTTCAACTCTTCAACCTAAACATAACTTAGTTTATGTTAAAAATTAGGGCTGGGTATCGATTCAAATTCCAAGAATCAATTCAATTCCGATTCTCAAGACTGAGCATAACCGATCTCGATTTGTTGTTAAAACCATTTTTTTGGTCGCCTGAAGCCCTCGTCTTCAACAACAGAATACGGGCGCATATCTTTGCAAATGTAACCCACAATCGCTTCAGTTATTTTAAGAGAATGTTCAGAAGTGGCTGGTAGTTGTAGAGTTTTCTTTGAGTGTTCTTTTGTGTGTAGTTTTATTAGATTTCCGGTGAATTTCCATTTTTCCCCCACATTCATGAACGCATCATAGTCATTCCGACGGCAATTGAACGCACCTCGCGTGTGTGATTTCAGGATCTGCCCCTGGCTATCTCAGCGTCTTACTAAAGGCTCACGTCACGACCAGGGCGTTACATTCCGCTCATTCAAACCGTCTAGTTGTACCCTCGCCTCTCACAAAGCGAGGTCACTCTAAACTCTTCTCTGTGGTCGTCCCCAAATGGTGGAATGACCTACCAACGGCTACAAGAACTGCAACATCCCTTTCTACCTTTAAAAAACTTGTAAAAACCTTTCTCTTTCGAGAATGCTTCCCTGCCTAACAAAACTAACAAAACTAACAACTACTCTGTGCTCCTTTACACCTTTTCAGCTTATGTCCTCCTCTGTAAGTCGCTTTGGATAAAAGCGTTTGCTAAATGCAATGTAATGTAATGTAATGTGATACGCTGTAGTGTAGTTTAAACACGGTGCACATCTGTTTTAATTCAATGACACGACCAGTGGGGTTAAAGTTCACCGGGGAAAAATGTATCAAAATTACAATTTAATTAAGTCGATCTTTGGATGTACAAATCGATCTTAAGGAATTAATATGCTAATCGATTCAGAATCGGAAAATCAATTTTTTTTTTAGCACAGGCCTATTAAAAATGTATATATACCTTCCACAGACACCAGATGAGAGCTGCCAGTATCAACAGACCCACAGCTAAACTGATCACGATGATGAAGACCTTCACAACTGTTGAGGGTTTCTGGGTAAAAAGGGCTTCCACCACCACCTGGGAACATAACACATACAATATATGATTATTAGTTACACCTGCATACAGTAGATTACTTTACTGAACAACTACAAGTCCCATGAGGCTTTGATGAGGCACTAGTGACCTGCAACTGTTGTAGTCTAGTTTGACTCTACGGTGTTGTTGGTTCTTGGTGGTGGCTGGTGTCAGGGTGTTTTACCTGTGCTACAGGTTGTCCATGGATGAGGACGGTGTTAGGCCCTTGGGGGTTTGACATCATTGCGATGCTCTCCATCCTCATGATACCGTGACGACCCTGAGACAGAGACCCAGACAGACATGAGGTTATGAGACAACAAGCACAAATGATTCAATGTTTGTATTGTGGTTCTGCAAAACAATGTCCTGTGTCTATACAGGATGTGTTCAGACTCAGTACTGAGTGTAGGTCATCTGTATTTCTGGCAGCACTCACAGCCACAATGTGAAAATGAAAGAATAAATACTTGAAGTGTAAATATACATTTCCTGCAGAGCTGATTCACAGTCATCTGTGTGTGTGTGTGTGTGTGTGTGTGTGTGTGTGTGTGTGTGTGTGTGTGTGTGTGTGTGTGTGTGTGTGTGTGTGTGTGTGTGTGTGTGTGTGTTACCGGAGCTTGCAGTAGCACAGCAGGGTTCAGTCCTATCTCCAACTGGATAGTGCTCTCTTTTCCGACCTCCAGGTTACCGAGTCGACACACCAAGCGCTCACACAGCTCATCGCCGCCACAAAACTGCACACACACATGGAAACAGATGGAAGCTTATATGTGGGTCGGTGTGTCGTCAGGCCGGTGGAGTGATGAACGTTGAGTGCAGATCAAAGCATATCACTTTCATGGTCACATGACATGGTAATCTATACAGAGGTCTGACATTTCAGCCAACGTGGTGGACTGACTGACTGACTGACAGACAGAGTACCATCTATAGAGCCACAGAGTGCTTTAAATACTACAAGCCCCATGAGCCTGTGAGTTGCATCTATTCTATATTCTAGAACAGAAAGCACAGATGCACACTTCTTCAAAGCAGTTTCTCAGCATATATGTGTGTGTGTGTGTGCGTGTGTGTGTGTGTGTGTGTGTGTGTGTGTGTGTGTGTGTGTGTGTGTGTGTGTTTGTGTGTGTGTGTGTGTGTGTGTGTGTGTGTGCCTGTGTGTGTGTGTGTGTACCATTCTGCGGGTGGAGGTGGAGGAGAAGAAGAAGACGAGCTGTTTGATGAAGGAAGCTTGAGGGACGTCGCAGTCCTCTTTGACTGGAATAGTGTCACTGATGGAACACACACCACGAGATGTCTGCAGAGACAGAGTTCACACACAGTGTTACTGATGTCACTGCTGCTGCTATTATTATACACACAACTACTGGTGTACTTCTTCACTTCCAGCACAACTGCTGAGTGTTGAAGCTGATGCAGAAGTGTCCACTAAGACACCAAACCTCCCCAAATCAAAATTTGCTAAGTGAAGTTTTCTCTGGCTCCGGTAACTGACAGAGACGGCACAAAGTATCATGTATCGTCACAAACCTGAGGAAGCACAGTTATTTTCATACTGACTGTACTTCTGTGACTCATATTGCCATCACTGGACGTACCTGCCATTCGATCACCTGCAGCAGTCTGTGTTGGTGAGGTGCGAGGATCTTTGGTAACATAATTTCCACCACGGTATCCAGAGAACTGCTGGGACCATAGTTCAACACCTGCAGGCAGACAAATAACAGGAGAGATGAGATTAAAATATTTCTGTGTTATGCACAGAAGCCATCGAATATTCTGTGGAACCAAACAAAGGCTTTGACAAGTGCTCGGTTTTCGTTCAGGCGTTTAGACGTGGAGTTTAGGGAGACCGCTCAGAGGTGGAAGCAGAGCTGCTCACTAACTGTGACAGTGGAAAGATGTGTTTGGGCAGAACGTAAGGCTAATAAATTATGGAAGAATTATCCTATCTTTATTCAAGAGCGCACATTTTCAGTTTGAGAGCATGATTTCTCCTTCTCATGCTCAGATTTTATGCTCACACTCAAACCTAATATGCTCGCGCTCAAAACATGTTCTCTGCGCTCTCAAATTTCTTCTGCTCTCGCACAAAACGGCACGTCCTCTCAGGTTGAAGTGTCTGCACAGACTGAAGGATGTCCCGCCCTGCGCTTCAATTAGTGTGTTTCACCAGCCAATAGGGAGACAGCTAGAGTCTGGCCCAATCTTGGGTGTGTTCCTTCACGCATTTTGGGCACTTCGCAGGGGCGGGTATATGGTCTGTTTGTAAAACTGCCTTTCTTAAAAATACACCAATTTACCATACTAGCCAGCTATTTGAATCGTCACCTATTTAAGACGCCAGTTTATTTATGTATAATTAATCTTAAATAATCCTAAACAGAGTTATCGTCGTTTAGACACCGTATGATTCCATTTATCGTCCTCCTCCACCTGAAAGAACGCCTGTGTTATGGTAGCTGAGTGGTTAAGCACACTGCTACCTGTTATATTTTAAACCATAGGTCGCCGGTTCGCATCCCGGCCGTTGCACTCTTGCTGCATGTCATATTATGATTTTAAATTAAAATTAACTGATGACTGTTACCGTAATATAATCCGTGTAATTCTCTTATTGTAACGTTCAACAAGCGATGGTGGGTGAATAGGCTAGGCTACATGAACATTGTGGGGGTGGGGAGGGGGGGGGGGGGGGGGTGGGGGGGGGGGGTTGCGTCCTGATTGGCTGAGTGAGAACCGCACGTATGTTCTACGTCCTGATTTATTAAGGGAGCACTGTACAAAATGCGTGTAACAAGGTGTATAAAAGTGTGTGGTTAGAGGTTTTACGGCCTTAAACGCCCACTGCGTCTGCCATGAAACAGATTAAACAACCTGCCCTAGCAACCTGCCGTAATTAATGTATACAGCAGCGCAGATCTGCCGACCTTGTTTGGTTTTGTTTTTTTCATTTAATAAAACATATTTGTTCACGTTGTCCGTTGCAAGAGGGACACAGGACACTTTTATTTTCCACAGGTTACAGCGCACGCACGCACGTGCCAATTAGCGTTCCGACCTGTGCGTCAAGTAAAGAGGCTGCGAGGATGTTCTGGCTGCTGTTTTGTCACGTTACTTATCAGCTACTTTTCAATAAATGTTGTGAAATCTGTGGAATTGTTGTATTTTGAAGGGAAACATGAGGTTTAAAAGATATATTTAAAAATATATATGTATATATTAAAATAAATCAACGTCATCTAGCGGGCCAGATATAATTGATGGTGGGCCAGTTCTGGCCCGCGGGCCGCTAATTGCCGACCCCTGATATAGACTATGCTATGATGATAATGGCTTGAGCATAACATTGGTAGCCTATTTATGACGTACGATTCAGCGCTCAATGTGTCTACATATATATGTCTATGACTATTTCGGCGACGCCCCCTGACTAGGCATGATTAACCTTTAAGGCTTTAAGGCTTAAGGCTTTTATAGTGCGGAAAATACGGTATACCTTTTTAATCACGTAGCCTAGCCTATTTA
This sequence comes from Collichthys lucidus, assembly GCA_004119915.2. Lineage (NCBI taxonomy): Eukaryota > Metazoa > Chordata > Actinopteri > Sciaenidae > Collichthys > Collichthys lucidus. The sequence goes on from CM014079.1 coordinate 37,625,325, forward strand.
CCCACCATCTCTTGTTGAACGTTACAATAAGAGAATTACATAGATTATATTACGGTAACAGTCAGCAGTTAATTTAATTTAAAATCATAATATGACATGCAGAAAGAGTGCAACGGCCGGGATGCGAACCGGCGTCCCATGGTTCAAAATACAACAGGTGGCGGTGTGCTTAACCCCTCGGCTACCATAACACTACGATACATGAAGTCATACGGTGTCTAAACGACGATAACTCTTTTTAGGATTGTTTAAGATTAATTATACATAAATAAACTGGCGTCTTAAATAGGTGACGATTCAAATAGCTGGCTAGTATGGTAAATTGGTGTATTTTTAAGAAAGGCAGTTTTACAAACAGACCATATACCCGCCCCTGCGAAGTGCCCAAAAAGCGTGACGGAACACAGATTGGGCCAGACTCTAGCTGTCTCCCTATTGGCTGGTGAAACACACTAATTTAAGCGCAGGGCGGGACATCCTTCAGTCTGTGCAGACACTTCAACCTGAGAGGACGTGCTGTTTTGTGCAAGAGCAGAACAAATTTGAGAGCGCAGAGGACATGTTTTGAGCGCGAGCAGAAAAAATCTGAGCGCACAGGACATGTTTTGAGCGCGAGCACGTTAGATTTGAGTGTGAGCATCAAATGTGAGCACAAGGACAATAAATCTGAGCATGAGAAGGAGAAATCATGCTCTCAAACTGAAAATGTGCGCTCTTGAATAAAGATAGGATAATTCTTCCATAATAAATCTTCTTATTTTATTGGACAACTGAATTCACTTTACACTCCAAACTAACCAAACTAACACTTACCTTGTACGTATAGTTGAATCTTTCCCGGTAGCAGTCAACTGGAATGGAGTCTTCATCACCAAACACAAACGAGGTGGGATTGACAAAACTGTAAGACAGACGGACGGACGGACGGACGGACGGACAGACAGACAGACAGACAGACAGACAGACAGACAAGAGGGGTGACTGCTGGGTATTTAGCTGTGAGACACTGAAGGGCTGACTCCACGTATAAAGGACTATTACATTTCTAATAATCAATAATCAGAAACGTAAAGACTTCCTCCAGTAGACGAACCTGTCTCTCTTGTCACCGTGCAGAAAGATTCTCCTCCTGATACTTCTTTTTCCATAATAAAATACTGTCTTAACTCACTTCTGATTTTCTGCTTCTCTGTTTATTGCTTCAGTTCTTCTAACTGTACCTAACTTTAGTCTTTGTTAGCAGCCTCCCTGCTGCTGACTGCTATTTCCTGTCATGTTGCCTGTGAGTTTACTATACTGTAATCAAATATAAACAGGAAGAAGTTTAATGAAGTCAGAACCTCCATGTGTCCATGTGTGTGCTCACTCATAATAGTTTTATTATATTTTAGGTCTCTGTGTTCTGCCTCCTTTCAGACTTTAATGACTATTATTAGATTTAGGTGGATCAGGAGAAGGCTTGAGTGGAAGTGGTGTGTGTTGGGTCCAAAATAGACTGCTTCAGGTCCAATCTTCTAAATCTCTTACGTGACACGTTTATCTAAATTTTTTTATTTTTGGTGTTTACACTTTCTTACTTTGCTTTGGATATGATTACTATAGTAACAGTGTCTGCTGACTCACCCGTGGATGTTGACGTTGACGCCATATTTCAGAGGCAGAGTGAAGCTGACGGCGTTGTCATGGAGATACTCCTCCCTCTCATAGTTATCACTGAAGACAGAACAGTCAGATCACATGATGAACCTGCGGACGTCTTCCAGGATTTCACTTGAGGTGAGAGGAGGGGGTGTGTCCTTACCTGCTGGTGTTGACGTGAATCATGATGTCACCAGGTGTGCTGTTCTGGCTCACGTCCAATAGGAAGCTGATATTTAACTAGAAGGAAACAGGAAATGTGTGTGACTTCAAATGGTTTTTCAGGTTTTTTGGCTGACAGCTGCAGGTTGTAGACTACAGACTCAAGTGTTTTTTTATTTATTTTTTTCACTTGTTTTGCTCATCTTTATTTAATTGTGTTCAAACATTTACGCGTTGGAGGAAAGTTCACTTTAAAACTGCTGCTTTGTGTTTTTCTGAGGGGATATTTCAACAGTTTCTTTCACAATTCAACTGAGTCGAAGGAAATTGGAAAACAGCAAATATCTGCTGACGGGTCAAAAGCTGCGAAACAAAAAGTACAGACACGCTGCAACTGTTTGGTGAGCTCAGGTCTAACACGGTTATCTGTCCCACTTACTTGATTCCTGCCAAACTAATGACATCCCCACCAGCTAACTCATTTAACTCACTAAACTAAGATGGGGACATCACATTAGCATGCAGATTTAGCATTCAGCTAAAAGCCCTGCTAGCCGTCTTGTCAGGACATAGTAACAGCGTGTGATTGGCTGAGGCCTACCTGAGCGTGGGCTGGCAGGAGGTGGCTGCTGACGCCGCAGTCCACACCTTCCATTGTGCTGTTGGCTTCCTGTAGGACGTCACAGCTGACCATGTTGTCTTCCTGCACACACACACAGTTTGTCTGGTTACCTTGGTTAGTTTGTTTCATGAGTTATTGATGCTGCTAAAGTTATAATCTTTGACATTTTCATGGAATTAAACTCCACACCCCCAACCTCTCAGACCAGTAAAGATCCAGAGACACAGTAAAGGACATGACCCAAAGCTTCCCCCTTTAACTCAGCTGAATATCATCTCATCGATATCACCCTCGTTGCAAAACACATGGTTGCTTTTTGTTGTGTAAACAGGAAACATGTATCTGCCACCAAGGTTAGCAGTGACTGCAATGGTTGATCAAAACAGCGGCCGTTTTGGTCATTGGTGACAGTATTCAATAGAGCTAACTGATAGGGGATTTTTCGTGCTATTAAATAAAAAGCTGCAGGCTGCAAACCAGCTGCTCAAAAATCGATTATCAGTCTGAGAATATCTCGCCATGATAGGAAAAGGCAAATACTAGAGTGAGGTCTTTTTTAAAACAATGTAACTTTGTTTGTCTGTGCTGTAAACATCAGCTGCTCCTCTGTTGTATTCCAGACAGTGACACCAGTGTCTGACACCAGGGTTGAAATCTTCAGGATTGTAAGGATTGTAACTTTCAAACCTGAATCTTTAAGCTGCACGGTCAACGTGGTGCGTACTCACGTTGTTCAGAACTTTAATGTAGTAGATGTTGTTGGGGAAACGCAGCGTCAGTCGCGGTAAGAAGGCATCGTCTCCGGAGTTCAGCAGCACGGTTTTCAACATGATGGTCTGTCCAGAGCCCAGAGGAAAGTACTGCTGCTGACTGAGGACAATAGACAAAGAACACATGAGCTGGACGACAGCAGCATATGTGAATACTAATGAAACACTACGTGTGATGTCATACGTGTTAAGACTACATTACCTAAACTATGCACAAACTACTTAGACAATCTTTAAGCACAACACAAGTCAACACTGCTATGACCTGTGTCAAATACAACAGGTGCTCACACACAACTCCCTGCTGTATGTATGTATGTGTGTGTGTGTGTGTGTGTGTGTGTGTGTGTGTGTGTGTGTTCTTACTTTGGCAGCACTAGTTTAGCTGATAGCTCCATGTTGGTCGAACAGCTGGGCAGAGAACAGCGCCGAGCAAACCAAGTCTGACAGAGTGAAAGAGACGGAGAGTTTATTGATGACATCAATCATCAATAATCATCAGTATGACTCCAGTCTGTGAGCCCAGTCTGTGAGCCCAGTCTGTGAGCCCAGTCTGTGAGCCCAGTCTATGAACCCATTCTATGACTCCAAATATGACTCCACTGAATAAAACTTTCAAGATTAACCAGACGGACAAAATGATTAAGTTAGAAAAACAGAATAAAAAAATAAATACAGTACTCGTTAACAACAGGTTGTGAAAGTATTGGTATAACAATTAGTAATTATTTTTAGGAACCCGGTCTATGAACCCAGTCTATGACTCCAGTCCATGAACCTAGTCTATGACTCCAGTCTATGACCCCAGTCTATGAACCCAGTCTATGACACCAGTCTATGACACCAGTCTATGACCCCAGTCTATGAACCCAGTCTATGACACCAGTGTATGACCCCAGTCTATGAACCCAGTCTATGACACCAGTCTATGACCCCAGTCTATGAACCCAGTCTTTGACACCAGTCTTTGACTCCAGTATATGACTCCAGTCTATGACACCAGTCTATGAACCCAGTATATGACTCCAGTATATGACTCCAGTCTATGACACCGGTCTTAGCGGATGACTAACTTCAGCTGTCCTACATGTTAACATGCTCTGTATTCAGCAGTCAGTGGGACATAGTGTGGACACAGGATGAGATGACTGCTGGTTAATGTGGTGCAGATGTTACAGCTCTAAACACATCTGGATTAGCAGGAAGTCGTTATCAGTGTGTGTGGTGGAGCTGACATCTGATTAGCTGTTTCCTTCCTTTTAACACTGAACAGTTTAGTGATGATCTGTCAGTTATCTTCATTCTAGCTTGTGGCTTTGTAGTGCACAAAGTACATAAGTAAATAAAGGTCAACCTGTAGGCTGTTCTTCAGTTCTAATAAATACATGGTGTTCCTATAAAATGTTAATAATTGTTATACAAATATTTTACCTGTTGTTAACGATTACTATATGTATTTATTATTCTGTTGTTCTAACTTGATAATTTTGTCCGTCTAGTTAATCTTGAAATTTTCCTTCAGTTACAGCTACCTAGCAGCTGGTAGCCTGTGTGGTTATTGTTAGCACTAGCCAGAACCAGCAATAAGTTGTTGTTCTAACTAGTATTATTGATATTGACTACAGTAGCTTCCTTTTTGGGCACTAGCCAGTACCTGGCTGGTGCTAGCACTAACTAGCTGGTATTAGCACTATCCTGTATCAGAATCAGAATCAGAATCACTTTATTGGCCAGACGCGGAACACACACGCGGAATTTGACTCTGGTTCACTGTGCTCTCGGTTGTACATAGAGGAAAAAACATACAGTTTAACAACGAACATGACAAGTAGGCGTAGACATGAACATAAAATTTAAGAAACATAAAACATAAAAAACATAAAGAAAATAACTGTATACATATTTAAAAGATACAGTTGTCTCTCGCTATAGTGGGTTCAGTTTTCGCGCACTAGCTGTTTCGTAATTTTGCATGCTTTTTTTACAGCGTACTGTACAGTATGAACGTGCATTGTGTTCTGCGTCCTAAATTGGCTAAGGGAGAACCGCACATGTGTTCTGCGTCCTGATTAACTAAGGGAGTACTGTACAAAATGCGTGTAAAAAGGTGTATAAAAGTCTGTGATTAGGGATTTTACGGCCCTAAAACATGTATAATAATTGTAAAACTTTTTATTTATTTATTGCGATTATTGCGGGTTATTTTTAGAACGTATCCCCCGCGATAAACGTGGGACCACTGTATATGTATATATATATATATATATATATATATATATATATATATATATATATATATATATATATATATATATATATATATATATATATATATATATATATATATATACTGTATATATGTGTGCATAAATATAGATATGTGTATCTATAAACACTGACAGACATTTGTAGGATGAAATGTGTTATGTACATGAGCTAGGTAGATGGTAGGTGGACAGTATATACATATCTATGAACAACAGACTAAATGTAAACAGTGAGGATAAATAAATAAATATATTATAATGCACAGGTATTGCACAGATTTACAGGTTATTGCACAGAATGTTATTCTCACTGTGTGTCCGGTTGGTGTTGTCATTAGCTAAGTGTTACCGCTGGTCAGTACCTGGTTGGTGATGGTATTGGTGTGCCCTGCGCTCTGCTGCAGAATGGGTTTTAATGGAGGGAAGGTTTTGGAAGCGTGCCGGTGGGGGGTTGTTTCTCTGTGACTGTAGGAAACCTCAAACTGGACTGGAGTAAAAATGTCCCTCACATCTTTCTGTAGGACGAACAAACAGGTACATAGGAAGGAGAAACATTGTTAGCATCACTACAGCTAGTTCAATCAGTAAGTAATACGTAGCACATGTATGAGTGCTTTACCCTTTGGTAAGCCACGTGTGTTGTACAAGTGAGCTGGCCATGTCGTGCTTTCACACGTCCCCTTGTGCTATTGGATGACCCGTTACCATGGAAATAGAATCGATGAGGGAAGGATGGTTTATGGAGGAGGTCAGAGGTCAAATTATATTGAAGCTCTGAAGAGGAGAGGAGAGAAACAACATTAAATATAAGTAGGTAAGTTCTACACGTATCATCAACTGGTGAAGATGGTCACTATTTGCCTTTTAGCACAATATGATGTATGAAGGCATCAAGTGCATGCGTAAGACCGTTTCACGGTGAACTTTTGAAAACCAGTCTAATAAAAAGTCTTTTAACCAACCCCCTTAGCCATTGTTAGCTCAATTAGCTAACTAACTACAGCTGTTTTTGTCTACCTCTATCTAAAACCATTGTTCCAATACTATATTTAGTACTGTATATGTGTTGTGCATGGATTTAAAGCACAAGTCTTTCCTTGTTAAGTGCTTGCTCATGGTGGGAATTGTCGGGTCTCTATAAATAATATTATAAAAAGTACAGTCTAAACGTGCTCTATATGAAAAGTGTCATGAGATGTATAAATAAAATTGAATTGAACTGAATTGAACTGTCAAAACTTGACAGTTGAAGCAACAACAGCTGGCTTTACAGTACCTATAGCTCCTCTGAAGTGTCTGGACCTGACGCTGAAGCAGACAGTTATATTAAAGCACACGGTCGGATTCTTGTGTCCTTGGCACAGCGCCAACTGCGGGTCGATTTGCTCAGGCAGGGTCAGAGACGCCTTCACCTGAATCACCGGACGGGACCTACAGCACACAGGACACATTCAGAGGCAGCCATTCATATTTCATGTCTGAATTGTAAATAATGTAATGGTAGATGTTAGGGGTGGGCGATATATCGAATATACTCGATATACTGCAGCTTGTATGAAATGACTATATCGCGACCATCGAGTACTTGTCATGTAAATGTTTTAAGCATTTAATTCTCCGGAGTTTCGCCTGTCACTCACTCCTCACAGCACGCAGCACACTGCCCTGCCCACCCAGAAACATCCCCTGCACGCATGCGTACTTTCTGTATCAAGTGAGGAGAGAAGTGAAGAGCGAGTTAATCAAAGATGGAGACGGACGGCTTGGTTCCGAAGAAAAACAGCTGCGGTCACGCCGTCTCTCGTTTTCGCGTGGTCACGTCAGCTGCTCCAATATTTTTAAGTGCGCCCTTATTGCCGACTTTATGCCAAATACTTTGAGAAAACTGGGAAACTCAGCGCTAGCTTACTGCAGCGTGTGGACACTTCCGGTTTTCAAAATAAGACGTGGGTGTTAAATGTTTTAAAACGTTTATTTATCAAATATGAAGAATGGTTAAAGTTTGATTTAAAAAATTGTGTCTCATAGGCCAAGTTCTAGTTCCTGTGGTGTTGTTTTACCTGAGAACAACTGCAGAGTCTGAGAGGAATGCTCCGACCGCCACATCTGCAGAGAGAGTTGAAGCTGGTTTAAAGCACATCTGGTGAGAACAGAAATGATGTGACACCAGTTGTTGTGACAGTTCAGGTTACCCTGGTAGCCGTTATCGTCGATGTCGATGCTGGAGCTGAGCGACTGGCCGAACATCCTGAGGTCACGACCCAGTGTGGATCCAGTGATCCTCTGAAAAGACACACGTATACACACACACACACCATGTTGGATATCACACAGCAGATTTGAATAATATAATACTCATACACAGGTTTTAGTGTTGTTGGTATTTGCACCTGAGATGGAGTTGGAGAGATGCCCTCCTTCCTGCCGTTGTAAATGTAGACGGCTCCTTTTAGGTCGTCTTCCTGTGGGGCACCAATCGCTACATCTACACACACATACAAGTTATATTACTGCATTGTAAGGACCTATAAACTGGCTTCCTTTCTTCCAGACAGCTCTTGCTCCATGAAGATGTCAGAGACTTGAAACTTGCTGCAGATTGTATAACTAAATGGAATCTAATTGTTAATGAGAGGTCAGGTCCCAATTTTCTGAGGAGGGTAAAGAGTGTGTTGGAGAGGGTCCTGGACATCAGTCTTGGTGGGAAATGTCTCACAGGATGAAAGCACATGAACATGAGAAAATAACAGCATGCTCCTTTAATATTTAACCTGTGTGCTTTGAAGATGCGAGGGCTCTGAAAGTCAGACAAACGCACACATATACACACGCAGACATACACATGCACACGCACCTACGCACATTCTCACACGCAGCCTTTTATATAGCTGTGGCAGATTAGAAGGCAGGTCCAGTTACAGAGCAGCAACAGTTTGTCATTACAGTTTTAATGAATTTAATGACACACTCCACCCCACACACACACACACACACACACACAGATGGTGAGGGGGCTGCATATGTGAGGGCGTTGTGTTGAAGTCGGGGATGTTTCTTTGTTATCAGGAAGTGACAGTTACTGGTGGTCTGTGGGTGGCTGGTACCCCCTCGGACAGAGACCTGAACTCCAGCAGTCACTTTTTTCACCACTGTTTAGTTCAGCCAGCGACTGATAGTACTGAAGAACCCAAGAGCAGCAGTAATAGTAGTACAGGCTTTTGAAGTAATGTCAGCAGTAGTATCTGAATAGTAGAAATAATAATATGACTTCTGCAGTGGTAGTAGTTGCTGTTCTTGGGAGTATTTGGTGAAGTAGTTATAGGTAATACAGCAGTAGTCGTAGTATAGTACTATTAAGTAGTAACAAAAGAAGGAGCAGCAGTGTTGTAGTATTATTATCAGTAATAGTATTTATGGTGGTTGTAGTAGTATTAGTAGCAGTAGTATTAGGGGTGTCTGAAGCAGTATCAGTAGTTGTAAGTAGTATTTGCAGTACTTATTAGTAATATGAGGGAGCAGTAGTATCTTGCTGTGGTAGAAGCCGTGTTACTAGCTGTAGTACTATAAACAGTAGAGTATAGTTTTAGCAGTAGTAATATTAGTGGTCCTGTGTATACTTGGTCTGGTTTGACCAGGCTTAAAGCTGATTGGTCAGGCGGTGCTGTGTGGGTGTGGTCATTACCGGGGTAACCGTCGTCGTCCAGGTCTCCTAGATTTGCGATGGTCTCTCCAAAGCGGGCGGCGTAGGCGTCACTGCCTGTCAGCTCAAACTGAGCCTCCAACAGCTCGGCCTGAGTCATTTTGTGAAGACACAGACAGCACACAGTGTTTACACAGAAGAGACAATAATGAAAATCATGGCTGAATTCCATTTAGCTGCATCAGTTACAGGGCTCTAATATGTGTAAAAAAAAAACCTCTTGTTTTGTGAGTGTGCCGTCTTCAGTCGGGCACCATTAAACATTTACAGAGGAGGAGGCATGTTGAGATGGCATCATTAAGTCACAGATGAGTAGCTTTTAGCAGAGGAGCTTCACTCACTGTGGGCGTCAGCTCAGCTGTGATACCAGCACATTAGCTCCTTGTTAAAAGCTGATTCAAAGTGAGAGCTACAGTAGAGTCAGAACGTGATAACTGTCACTCATGAGTGGCTGTGAGCTGCTAGCCTGAGCTTGTGGAGGCTAGAGTAGTTCTGTATCAGCATGAACCAGACTCAGCCACAATCAGTGTTTAACGTCATGCTGTATGAACAGTAATGCCTGCTGCATGTAATGAGGGGCATTTCTACGGCGTTGAGAGCTCTTAAAGAGTGAAGGAAACGCACAGTCAGCGACTCCAACTCTTGAAACTGAACTGACTGAAATGATTCAAGTCTTCAAAGTCATTCATCATTTATAGAAACATCTGTCTGCTCACATCTGGAACAAATGAAAGCTAATTATGGATGGTGGTGAACCAACATAGAAAAACAAAAATAAATGTCACGTCTGTGGAAAAACATTTCTGACAGTTAGTGGTGTGTTAGTATTTGACAGTGACAGACGTCTGAATCTGACCACACTGTCACTGTTTGTGTTGAAACGGTGCGTTCAGGTGCTCACCTGTCCCTGGTTGATGTACACATAGACTCTCCCCTCCTCCCTGGTGACGCCTGTCGCCATGGGAGCGCCGACCAACAGATCTGACAAACCATCGTTGTTCAGATCCACCGCACACACGCTGGAGCCGAAGTAAGATCCCAGCTACACAAACACACACAAGGACACACAAACGCTAACCGCTAAATGCTCCATTGTTTTAAATGAACGATGCTAATGCTAAGTGGATTCTTACCTCTTTTCCAGACACTTCTGAGACAGCCCGCAGCATGTTATTGTCTACTGTAAATATAAAGACCTGCATATGACACACACACACACACATACACACACACACACACACACACACACACACACACACACACTAACTTCAATTATGGCGACAACATAACAGGACACAATATCAAAAAAACCCAAGAACAACATCTTCACAACACCATAGAGGAGAAGTCAAGCAGATCCAAACACACACATTCAGACTATCAGGTACACACACACACACACACACACACACACACACACACATTCAGGTACACAGAAGGTCTTACCTTGCCCTTCTTTTTGTATCGTGGAGCTCCACCCACCACTTCCAGAGAATCAGGACTCAGGAAGTGACCGGCTCCGACAGAGTATCCTGAATAGCAGCAGGACAATTTCATACAGTCAGATTTTTGCAGTAAGTACATTACAGTATAAGTACATTACAGTATAAGTACATTACAGTATAAGTACAGATGTACTTATACTTTACTTATAATACTATTAAAGATTAAAGATCATTTAACATGTGTGTTTTATTAGTATGCATATCAAATTTGTGGAAATGTGACTTTTGACGGTTTTTGGTTAGGGTTAGTTACAGAAGGGTCAGGGCTACAGAAAGTAACACACACACACACACACACACACACACACACACACACATAAAGGTCTACTTCCATCATAAACAAGCAGAATAAAGTCTGATTGTCAGCTCGTCGTCCTATTTTTGTGTCTCTGTGAGAAAAGTCAACATGTTCTTCAACGCCTTCATCTGAAGAACATCGCACCTCTGCTCACAATCCTGTTCATGCTCTTAATACTGAGACATCATGGTGGCTGGGTAAGTACACTCTCTCTCTATGTGTGAACACACACACAAAACATGTGGTTCCTGTGGTTTCTGTCTTCTTGCAGCAAACTCAGTTTTTCAACATGTAACCCTGCTCTCTTCAGACAGGATACAGAGAAACCTGATTCTCGGTTTCACGTGCAGTTTCTACAGTTTAGAACAACAACTCTTTCTCTCCATATCTCGTACATAAATCACACCTGGCTTGATCTAGTGACGAGACAGGATTAGGACTTGGTTTTTGGTTACGGTTAGAGCGGTTAGTGACATAGACACACACACACACACACACACACACGATGATGATGAGAAAATGTTTCTTTCTGCTCAATCTGTCCACACAGCGACATGAGGCATCACGTGTTGAAATGCTTACTGTGGTTACTGTTTTTAGTTTCAGTACTTCCTATGTATGTTTGAGCTCAAGTAGAAGGTGTCAACTGCTGGTATGAACTGTGATGTAACTAACTAACTATGCATTGCATTTCTTATAACTCCTTCACAATAAAGAGCATCCCACTGGGATGGGGAAAACTTTGAATGTGAAACGGCAGCAGGAAATATAACTTGAGACTGAAACAGGCCGATCAGGGACCATGAACAACCTGTCGTGTACTGGTAGTAAATCAGTGCTACATATCAGTTACCCAGGTAGCTTTCAAAGCCGACAGCTCCAGCTTCGTCGTCCAGGTACAGTGACATCCCTCTGCTGGACGTGTTAAAGACCAAAACAGAACCCGTCCAGTAAGATGTCCCCGGAGCCCCCATGATGACCAGATCCTGAAAGAGATTTCGGAGCTTCCATCATATAATGCTACCAATATCTCTATCATGACACGTAAAATCATTATTGTAACACTTGGACATTTTTGACACCAATGTTCGGCAATGTTTGTTCTCTTTTTAAAAAGGTGAAAATGAATTTCTGCAACACCACAAGGAGGAACAACTCTTCTCAAGTTATACATGCAGCCTGCTGGTGACAATAGTAAAGACAAACGAGCCTGTGTGTCACTGACCTCTGTCAGGAAGTTGGAAATACCGGCCTGACATGACCCATAATCCACACCGAACTTCCACTGGTAATCTGCAGGACGACAAACAGAGACAGACGTGTGAAGAGGTAAAGGTGAACAAACATAACAGAACCTCCTTTCCTCCTACAGCCGGACAGCTGTTACTTTCACACACACACACACACACACGCAAGAACTGCAGCATAATCACAAATGAGAAAACGTCCTCAGAAACCAGCAGCTAAACATAGTGAAGCATTTAGCAGCTAAACAGACAGGCGTATTTGAGAACATAAACAGAGCTGAGTGAGTGGTGGGCGCAGACACAACTCTAAATGATGAATGAATGACCGCGTTCTGTTCAACATATCAGCTTCAAAGCTGGTGATATGTTAAATGTTTTGTTCACAATTTGTTTTTAATGTCCAAAAAAATAAGTTATTGCAGGTACCTCTGTAGCAGGGGATCATGGGTTGGGTATGACTCAGGTCGTTGCTGTAGCGGTAACAGAGTCCGTTGGGCAGCTTGTGGTTCTGACTGTCTTTGTTTGAGTAGAAGACGTTCTTCCAGCGGTGAGCACATGCCTAAACACACACACACACACACACAGCATGCAAACAACATGTGACATGGACTCATTACCGACAATCACACAAGTTACCAGCACAATGCTGTCACTCTCATGACCCATGTCACCGTGACCTTAAGTGTGTACGTGTGTGTGTATACACATGCTGTGTATTCATATGACAGTCTTTCATGATCACATCTATCAATAATAATGATCAGAGTGTAAACCTTTAACACGTGTCTGTCTCTGACTGTACTGACTGTACGTCATGACCCTGTGAACAATGACAGTGATGTAACTCAGTCATATACTAGTGTCCATTTAAGACGTACGTTCAACACAGACTCCCTATATAAAGATATATATCTTTAAGATATAGATAATCATTTTTAAGTTTTGTATCTGTGTTAGCGAGGATTGTTCTAATCATTTAATCATGTAGTCACACAAAACTTTTTAACTTTTCTACCTTAACAAAACCTTTTTGTGAATTTCTTCCTCTTTTATGTGGCACAGCGTCAAAACTTTACACCTACTGAAGAATGCTAATGTAAGGAGCGGCTGTCACAGCAGCTGTATAACTAAAACTTCAACGTTCTTCCTAAAGAACAGCAGATTATTGCGTGTTTTCTACCTCGTCCACTTTGCCTTCACTGTTGACAATCAGTAACATAAAGGAACACACACAAGCTCATCTGTGGCCCCTCTGTCACCGTGATGTGTCATGTAACGGGTCAGTGGAGTGTGTGTGTGAGATGTTACCAGGATGTGTCCTCCGTTGTCTCCAGGTTGTCTGGACAGACTGACTCCCAGCCACTGCTGATCACTGTCTGATTCACACGTTTTTCCACAGGTCTGCACCTCTGGACACACACACACACACACACACACACACACACACACACACACACACACAAATGAATTCACTGGTTTCACACCTTCACGGGTAATTAGTTGTATTTTACTGCCACTGGTGAGCGGCTGACAGTGTTCACATGGTAGACAGCTGAGTCTGCCATGACCAGACACAAAGACAGTTTAGTTTAGTCATGTTTGGAGAGCACTTTGGGTTTCATGCTGGGCTTTATGATTTCTGATCTGATCTGTGTTTCAATGCTTCACACCTGCTGTGTGCATACATTTGACTGAACAATCCAGCGTGTTGCTAGATGAGGCTGCTCTGCATGTAGTTTTATAACACAGCTCTACTGACGCTGCACAAAGGTCATGACTTTAAATAGAGAGTGCAGCTGCACGAGCCACTTTGGTACACAGTGCTCTGATTTTCTGTGGTGACGGGTTACAGAAACAGGAATGTCATTATTCTGATGTAATGTGTTGTGTCACAGCCGTGCTGTAGGAGAGCGTGTGTCGTCACACACACCAGAGTGCATGCGGTGGCAGTGGCGATGCTCAGCGGTGATGTTGCAGCGGTAAATAGCTCCTGGAGACTGAGCCGACAAACTGTGGGGAGACTTTGCTACTGGAGCTCCAACCACCAACCTGAGAGAAAGACAGACAGACAGAGAGACAGAGAGGCAGACAGAGTTAGACAGAATCTTTGTGTCTCTCCAGTGTCTGAATGGTGTCTGTGTGTGAAGCATCAATGAGCTTCTCTCTTTGACAAGAACTGGATAATTAGCATGCGCACACAAACACACACACACACACACAGTCCTACTGTGAAGATGGCAGCTATTAATTAAATAAATGTGAAATTATTGAAGTTTATGTTTCACCATTTGAAAGGTCAGAGTTTGTGATCAGCATTCTTAACACCCCTGAGCTTTTGAAATGTAGTTCCTCCATCAGTGAGGCCACCACACCCAAAAGTGTTAAACATAATTAAAGAGTTAAATCAAATTTATCAATTAATAAAAGTTGCTAAACACAGCAGGATCGTGTGATCAATAAATGATCAATCAAAGGCAGGACAATAGATCAATAAATGATCCAAAGCAGATTAATAAAGGTTTAGTAGAGGATGAAAATAAGATGTCAGAGGCTCAATGGAGGGTCAGTAGGAGTAAAAGGAGCCAGGGTATCAATAGAGGATCTATAATAGATCAGTAGCGGATCAATCACAGATCAATATCCGATCAACAGAACAGATCCAGACCATTTGTGAGCTCCATGGCGATGCAGCAGGACTGAGTATCCAAACATGGAGGAGGAGGGGCCGCTGAACTCCAGGCTGTGCTCCTGATCCAAACTGTATCCTGTTGCATGATGAACCAGGACCAGAACCTGAACCAGGACCAGAACCTGAACCAGGACGAGGCCGCAGCGAACACACGCAGGGTCCACTGAGGGACGCATGACGGGGGACAAACTGCATGACACCAGAGAGACACAAATCAACAATCAATAACCATCAAGTCTCCGTCTTTACAAGGTCACGTTTCCTGTACAAATGTTCTTCAAACTCACAGGACTCTGTTTCAAATCAAAGGTAAGCTCCTAATATACCAATATATATATATATATATGTATTTAATGAAGGAGCAGCTTTTTCAGTTTTCAGATCCATTTCTAACTCACTTTACAGGATGAGAAGATCGCTCCCACTCCCACGTGTATTATCACCCACCTGTCAATCAAAGCAGCCATTCTGTTCTTTATGCATAACTTTAAGTCTTAATACAATCTGAACAGGTGAGTTGTATATAAATTCACCAGGTTTGAACATGGGGATTTACGGAGACTGACTTGTTCTGTAGCCAGCTTTGAGTGGACGTTTAAGGTGTTACAGTTATTGGCACTTCCACACTGGCTTCGTTTCCCGGCATAGTTTGCTCGTGGGCCCTCAAACTTCTTGGTCCAGCCCTGTCAACTGAACTCTGTTTCCAACTCTTTTAACTGTTTTAAACTAATGAACATTATTCTTATTTTGTGGTTCTTTTAGAGAGGTTAATTATTTTGTTTATTTAACAAACGAGTTAAATTACATTTATTCATTATGTGTATATATATATATATATATATATATATATATATATATATATATATATATATATATATATATATATATATATATATAAAGTGAACATTCATTAATAAATGAATGTTCACTTTAAGATGGAAAATGGCCACATTGAAAAAAAAAAGCTTCATTTTGTTGTTTTTTTTGTTTCTGTAAACTTTTCTTGATTAACTCAGTCGTTCGTACATAGCGGGGCTGCTGTACCTGAAGGTGTCCCGGGTCACAGTGGCTCCGGTACCGGGTGGATGGAATCAAAGAGTTAAATCCGTTAAATCCGTCTCGATCGCGGTGACACGCTCGTGAAACCTCCTGTTGCTCCTATAGGTCCATTAACCGCCTCGTGCTTGAAAGCTCCGGTGAGGCTCCTGGATTTAGTGACAGAAAGTGAGCCGGGGTGAGACAGTGTGAGACACAGTGAGGAGGAAGGCAGGCAGAGCTGGAGTCCCTGCGAGTTTTAGATCAAGTCAGTGGGACATGAAGGAGAGACCTCCCTCGCTCTGCGCGAGCGTGTGTAACGGTGTTTCCCCGACACCCCCCGCCTAAATTAAGTGCGCGAGGGTGGTGCGCACGCGCCTCTTTGTGGTGCACGTGCGCGGGCAGTTCCCCTCCACCGCAGTGTGAATGGAGCCTGGAGACATGTGTCACACTGCACCTTTAACAGACTAGACTTTATGTGACAGGTCATGTTTTTGAAATGCTAACACAAACATGCTAACATGCTCAATGGTTTAGTTGTTTTACCAAATAAAAATAAAGCTCCTTCCCAAAATAACATATGTTAGCATGCCGCATTTGCTAACTGAGGCTGGATCCAGAAGTGGGTCAGTCTCCATAAGTCCCAATGTTGAAATGTCTAACTTCACAGCAGAATGGTCTCTATAGCTAATTTCCCTGTTCATGACAACTGTACTGAGAGTGAATTTATATACAACTCACAATATTGAGGTGGAATAGGCAGGAGAGCCACCACGCTGAGCCCTCACATACACCTCTTCAGAAACCCGTGCGTGTCCGCTGAACATCCGATTAGTGGAGCCGCTCTACCTCCAATCCACAGCCGCCCCACAACCAAAATTAGTATACATCGTCTGGGAGGCTTTTTTGCTGAAGCATTAAATAGATATTGAGATATTTATTGTATTCTTGTTGTATTCAAATACACTGGACTTCTATGACAACCTTATTTATCTAACTATGCCTGTGTGATAAAGAAAGTGGAGGTCACCATGGGTACAGCTGAAACATCTAAGGGGTGTTGTTCAGACACTGGTGAGAGTGAGAGTTGTGTTTAATTAAAATGGTGAACATGTTTAACTTTATATAACCAGTGAGCACGTTGGCATGCTGACAATGTCTATAGTTGCTTCATGAACATGATGAAGTTATAATGCCACATAGCAAACTTTTACTTGTCTGAAGACATGTCATAGTTGCGTGTACAGTGTACAGTGTACAGTTGGTGCGCTTCGCTCACTGCATCAACCTGTGGGCGCACCCCATAGCGTTTAGCATAAATAATATATTATAAAATATATTCTAAAAATGAAGCTTTGGACCACATGGAATTTGGACATCTCTGCTCTATATGGTTCAGTTAGTCTCCTTGTTTTGTTTGTCTGTTACCCAGACAGCACAAAAGAAAAAACCCCAAGAGGCAGTAAACGGAGATGAGACTTGATTATAGAATATCGTGTAAAAATACACAGCTTCAGATATTCTGTGTCGTTGGAGGAAACAGCTGTTCTGTGTAAACATTCACCCAAACAAATTATGCAGAGGAACAGCTTTGTGTGATTGAAGCTGTTTTAATCCAAAGTAACCAGACTGTAGATGGTATTAACTGTGTTGAGTTGAAGTCAGGGGAAGAATATTTATCCTGAAAGAGTCACTGAAGAACTCAAACCGCTCTGTGATTCATTCCAGACCTTCAACCATCAGTAAATAAACCAGAGGGACACCAAGGAAAGAAAAGAGGGAGAGACTTCTTTCATTTTTCAGCACTGTTTATTCACAGTATATACACAGTAATAAAGAAGACTAACAGTACAGTATAGGAATATAATGTGAAGCCGTCTTCAACATCTGTATTCATCATCAGCTGTCATTCTGATCTGAACCATTAAAAATAGTTCCAGACATGGACAGTTGTGGAGCAGACAGACTGTTTGGGCGAATGTCGGACCGGAACTCTACACTACACACACACACTCAGTGTGTTTGTTGGTATTTCCTGTTAATGACCCTACAGTTATGTAGGAATCTGACCAGCTACTGTTCCCACCCTCCCACACACTCGGAGAGTCCTTATGTTGGAGTAGATCTTTGGAAAACGACCTAAAAACATCAGCGTGGACACGAGTTTTCAGATTTAAGTGCTTTTTGTTTGAGCGTGATCTCACTGATCAGGTCACACACTGACTGCCGTCCTGCTCACGCAGTCCTTTAGCTGCGTGATGGTTCCAGAGAGGTCACCGTGAACCTCCGCTCAGCCTGCAATTAGGAGGCCAGAGGTCAGAGCAGATAGTAGAGGACAGAAGACATGAAGAAAATAAGCTGCGGGGAGATAAGACATGTGAGCTCACTTATTCCCACATGAAAGGACTGAGAGCATGCTGCTGCTGCTGCCAGGAAAGAGGAGCAGCAGCAGCTCAAACAAACAACCAGTTGGAGTTGTAGTAGTCAATCACACGCACTTAAAGCAGCAGTTGTGTTGTCAGTCACACAGCCATCATGTGCTGATTGTTTCAGATGATAGTAATAGTTCTGAAACTTCCCCTGTTCTCTTTCATTTCCCCAGTCCCAGCCCTCCATCCACTCCACACAAACTTTATCTCTGGTGTATCGGTTGTCCACACTAAACCAGTTCAAATGTTATCTCTGTCTCAGCCCTCCATACACACTAAACCAGTTCAAATGTTATCTCTGTCTCAGCCCTCCATCCACACTAAACCAGTTAACACCCTCCACCCAGAATCTACATGTTAAAATGTTATCTCAGTTTCAGCCCTCCGTCTATCTACTATTTTTTTTTTATTTTATTTTATTTTTTTAAATCAGTCCACAGTAAACCAGTTCAAATGTTATCTCAGTTTCAGCCCTCCACCCACACTCTACCAGGGGAAAAATCTTTATCTATAGTTTATTTTGGACGGAGGGCTTCATCAGTTCAAATTGTATCTCCATCTCGGACCTCCGTCCCCACTAAATGAGCTAAAATGTATCTCCGTTCGGACCTCCATGCACAGTCTACCAGAGATTTTTTTATTTATTTATCTCTGTTAAGTGTGGGTAGAGGGCTGAAACATCTCTGTTAAGCCCTCCTTCTACACTAAAGCTAACACTGGTTCGGACGTTGTCACTGTCATGACATCATTTGGATTTGATGTTGTCATGTCGTCACTCTATCACAATACAAAAAAAGCCATTTTTATGTTTTTATGTTTTATTATGTTACTGTTTCTATTATTCATTTTATCATCTTTTATCATCTTTATATAAATGAGGTAGACAAAATGATAGAAACACCTGTATACAAATATAACACAGCGCGGTTCAATAGCACCACCAACTACGTCCTTCAAAACTAAATATTAGAACCGTCAGGTCGGTTTGTCGCAGGATTGTTAGATTACACTGCATTCATCTTAGCGTGGTGTAGCTTAGAGAACGCACGTCTCGATAAATGTGAACAACGTAAACTTCCTCTTTTACACTTTCCCAAAATGCTGATGTGTCACTGTTTCCTTGTCAGAGAGTGATTCAGAGTAACAACCACACGAAGAAAACAACTTTCTCAATACAGCAGCCCAGGATTGGTCGTCATGACAACAGAAACACAGTCACACAGGTTGACAGACTAACATCTGCATCTCCTGGAGAGAAGTGACCACCTCCCTAGACAGTTTGCGATTTGTGTACCGCCCCTCGGTTGGTGTTGAGGATGCGATCAGACCGGCTTGAGTGTACCCGCTCTCACCTGGGAGGATCATGTTCTTTGATTTCTCCAGTGCCTTAAACATGATCCAGCCTACACTGCTGAAGGAGAAGCTCCAGGTGATGCAGGTGGATACCTCCACAATCTCCTGGGTAACTGACTACCTGATGGGCAGACCACAGTTTGTGTGTCTGATCGGGTGGTTAGGCGATCTATCTGTCTATCTATCTGTCTGTCTGTCTGTCTGTCTGTCTGTCTGTCTGTCTGTCTGTCTGTCTGTCTGTCTGTCTGTCTGTCTATCTATCTATTAAAGTGATGGTAATAATTTGTCCCGTCACCTTCTGTTTGGTCTGTGGTGTGCTGTACTTTTCTCTGTGGTTGCACATTATTCTTGTGTTCTGTGTCCTGCTCTCTGCCACAGTCACGCCGCAGTTTGGAAGAGCAGTGCAAAATTCATTCTTCTAATTAACATGAATGATTAATAATAATAATACATGCAGAGCAGTTTTATTTGCCTAACCTCTGGGTGTTAAAGAAGTAACAGTAACACTGTGTTAAAGGTTAAACTATTTCAAAAGTGATCATTTGACTCTGGAAAGTGTGACGCTGTATAAACCCTGAAGTGTTGAAATCAACTTTGTGGGAGTCCATTCAACACTTTTTCTTTTTGCTGTGTGTGTGTGTGTGTGATGTGATAATATAATCTGAATTGAATAGAAAATGTCACTTTTTTTATTTTAATTTTTTATTTTGTTTTGTAGGTTTGGTTGTCTAGTTTACGTAGACTGGTTAATGGTTGCTAATCTTCTACAAAATCTGAAATAAATGGAAAAAAAACAGAACCTGAAATTAAAATGCAACTATTTTGTCAAATTGAGAGACAAAGCAAACAGACAGACAACAGATCAGCAGATCAGAGGTCTGTTTGTCCTCACTGCTCATTGACTTTCACATGATGACAAACACACTGACTTAATGACACAGACAGTGTGTGTGTGTGTGTGTGTGTGTGTGTGTGTGTGTGTGTGTGTGTTATCTTGTTATCTGTGGTATGCTAATAGACAGCTGATTCCTGCTGTGTTCACATCTACGGATCACAGATCAGTCTGATCAGATACAGGGCTTTGATCTTGGAGTGGTGTGCGTGCGTGCGTGCGCGCGTGTGTGTGTGTGTGTGTGTGTGTGTGTGTGTGTGTGTGTGTGTCAGGGGAAGCTGTAGGGTCAGGAGGACACAGGGAGTGGGGGGGCGTGGCTGCTGACATTACTGAAAATGGGAGGAAATTGCTGTTTATTCCTCTCCACACACACACACACACACACACACACACACACACACACACACACACACTGGCCACATCGGATACTGATGTTTATTTGAAATTTCAATCTTTGTGTCGCCGTAACAGAAAACACTTGATTCTGATTGGCTGGCAGCTGTCTGTTTAGGAGAGTAGAACAGTGAACACTTGTAGCTTGTGAGCTACAGTTAACACACGAGTAACACACAGTCAGTTCACAGCTTATTCAGAAGATGCTGACTCCAGTCTGATAACTGAACACTTCAGCATTCCTCTTTCGTGGAACAGAAGAGAGAGCGCAGCTTAAATCTTTGATAGCTTCCCACGATTTGGACTCTCAGTTCCCTCAGAAATATGCTCTGTCATGACAGCTCTCTACGAGTCAACAAGTTAGCGCGTTAACATTTACCAAAGCAGGTAACGGTCGCTGAGGCTCATGGGAAGTGTAGTGTAGACGATACGTTTATTTTATTTTGACCCGAAAGAACCACAAAAACGTATTTCTGTGTTATTTTCTGTCATATGTGCCGCCTACACCTGAAAACAGTGCGCGTCCAGGACCTATACATGACAGAAAGATAAGATATCAAATGAAAATAGAACCTAAAACTTTAAACGTCAACTAAGACCATAAGAACACATGAATGCGATCATCACAACCACGAAAGGTGCTTCCTACTGAAATACATTAGTTTTAATCTTGAGGAGCAAGAAAAAAAGATGCAGTTCGTTCCGAGAGCACGAATTAGTACCTTAAATTTGTTGACAGTTTCATGGGTTGAAAGTGGAGCCCACGTGTAAGTCTTTGCTGATTTTTAAATTAGCAAACATTTTTAGAGTGACGTCACACATACGCCGTCCATTCTTTATGCCGTCAGTGCTTTGACATCGTACGTGTCTTTACAATAAATAACAACGCTGTTGTAACGTTTGGTTCCGTAGTTTCTAGTTTAGTTGATTTATTGTCAGTCTCCCTTGGAGAGATTTTCAGTTCTTGGTTATAGTGTTTTTAAAATGTCTAGCCTCCACCTTTCAGGAGAGTTTTTGTTTCTTTACCATTTTTTCTAGTAGTGGTTAAACCCCTCACATATTTGAAGCCTTTTGATTTTCCTCCTTAGGAGTGTTTTTTGTTAACTATAGTTTGCCCTAGTTCTCCCTTCTGGGAAACTCATTTAGGTTAGTTTTCACAGCCTTTTTTGTATCACTCTGTCGGGAGGTTTTTGTCTCTGACACCTCAGCTTCTGAGTTCTGATTTGAGTTCCAGTCTGACAGTCATAACAATAAGTTTGATAAGTGAAGAGAGCAGTCATGGGATCAGACAGCCTGTAAACAAACCAACAGTTTACTCAGACCGCAGACGCCTCAACTATCATTAATAATGCCTCGCTGTACAGGAGAAGCATACAGGAGGTCATAGCTGAAACAGGAAGTGGTGTTCACAACAAGCTTTGGTTATAATGTCACTCTCCAAATAAGGTTTCAATTTCTTGTAGTGAGAGGTGAGTGCAGGGATAGTAGTGAGGGAAGAGGCTATCAAAATAAGAGCCAAGCTGTAATGTCATGTTTTTGGACAAGGGCTGCCTTAAATGACCAACGCAGATTCAGTCATACTCATACAGCAGGCCAGCACATTGTTCTCAATTTTTTTTAGCTGCCTACGCCAACAATTGATGAGACAACCCCCCCTCGAGTTGTTTCCTAGCAACAGTGATAAACAGATTCGCCTCACAGTTCCAAAGTCAGAGATCTTAAACATGAGGACACACACGGCACTGTGAAACTCTGTGTGTTTACAGCCTTATATGGACATGTTCCTGTAGCTGAGGTCACTGTCAGCCATGACATCACGCACACACACACAGGCACACACACACACACACGCACAACACACACCGATGAATATAGGTCAGAAATATAAACTGTAAAGCATAGAGAACTGTAAATATTTTAGCAGTGATGTATTAGCAGTGACACACACACACACACACACAGACACACACACACACACACACAGACCCCCTGGGGGGATAAAGAGAGGGAGGGGTTGTCTGAACAGCTTGTGACGTCTCCAGGCCATGATAACGTCTGCTAATTGGTTCCATCAGGCCTCAGTCCGAGTGTGTGTGTGTGTGTGTGTGTGTGTGTGTGTGTGTGTGTGTGTGTGTGTGTGTGTGTGTGTGTGCGTGTGTGTCTTCTGTTTTGTCTTAATAGTCAAACGGTCTCACAGTCGGTTCCTCACAGCCCGCGGTGTTAGAGTTTGTTTTATTCAAAGTTTGAAATGTGTTTTTTTTCTCCTCTCTCCTTCCTCAACACGTGGTCAAAAAAAGAAACACGATGTTTCCTGAAGACGGAAAGAACGAGGAAGCAGGCAAGAGGCGTGCAGCTGCAGAGTCGGAGTACACGTGGCCGCAGAGGAGGGTGTGACATCATATCCTGACATCTTTCACAGGTGGTGCAAAGTCACACCTTTGTGACTCCAATGTGACAAAGGGGAGTTTCAGCAGGGTGAGGCTTCACCACAGAGATGCAGAGATCAGCTGCATTGCCGTAGTGTAGAAGTAGTCATGCATTCAAAGTTTTACTTGTGTACAAGTTGAAAAAGTATTCAGTATGCATCAGTGCACATGCACAGTGAGACAGGCAGCTGCGGCTCAGGTGGTAGAGCAGCTTGTCTGGAGGGTCACTAGACTGTGTCTTTGAACGAGATGCTTGACCCCAAATCGCTTCTGATGGCTGCAACGTTGGTGAGTGAATGTGTGAGAGCAGTTAGCACCTTGCATGGCAGCCTCTCCCATCCAGAGGCGATTTTTCTCACCAGGCAAGCCAATCAGCTGCTTGGGGCCCCCACTAGCTGGCGACAGAGAGTCGAAATTTGCACAGAGTCGAGAGTGAAGAAACAAAATTTGCGTTTTGAAAAGTCATTCGCTGAGTCTGACTCTCGTGGGTTTCCCGTTTACAACAAGCTGTTGGGAGGAACAAAATGCTAAGCAGCCAATTGCGTGACCACATTTTTGAGTCACAAAAGTCTTCAAGCAATCCGCGCTTGCAGAGGAATCCCTTGCTGCGCGTGCAACCACATGTTTGCACAAATCGGAAACCTGTAGTAACATCGTGAACATTTTTGACTGTTGGTAGACCTCTTGCGCTAGCTACTATGGAGAGAAAATTATGGAGAGCTAAATTATGAAGAGAAGCTATCCATCCGGGAATGAAAAAAGAAAGAAGAAAAAAGAAGAAGAGGAAAGAAGAAAGCAAGATGGTGGTAAGTCACTAGCAATATAATAATGAACAGAGATCAATAGTATTTTTTCCCTACCGTTGATAATAAATGATGTTGTGCAAATGGTGCTAGACTAGTCTAGTTTCACTCACGCTAGCATGACCAGACTTTATTAATGTTGTTTTCTTAACGTCAAAAGCTATTACTATATAATGAAGTAGCCTACAATACAATAGTAGTTTTGATTTTAAAAAAGCCTATTAAGGTAATACAAGATTACACATAGAATGCTGTGGCTTTACGATTGCCATTTAGATTAGAACCAATGATATATTCGAACCAGAAAATTATTGTTTTTAAACGTGGCATAATGGCACACTTGGGCAGAAATGTAGGGCATTGGAGAGAAATCTGAATGACCTGGATGCTGAAGATTTATGTCTGGAGGTCAGAGCTGCATACCATGCATTTCCAGATGACGTATCCTCTCCAAGAGAGATGCTTGATTACATCTACAAGGAAGACCTGCTGGATTTGTATGGCAACCTCAGCATTGCCCTCCGCCTACTCTTAACCCTACCCGTTACAGTAGCTTCTGGGGAGAGAAGCTTCTCATCGCTAAAGTTGATTAAAACATATCTCCGATCAACTATGTCCCAAGACAGACTTTCTGGTCTTGCACTCATCTCTATTGAGTACAGGGTGCGAAGGTCTTTGGATCTTGAAGACATGGTCACCGCGTTTGCTCAAGCCAAGGCCCGGAAACAGATCATGTGAAGACATCTCTTACACTATTGTCTCTCCACAGGGGCTGTACAGCCCCCCAGGCGGTGTTGGGTAGCCCTAGGGTAGCGTTGAGAAAGATCAAGCTTATTGGGGGTGGTGCTGCATATATTGGAGGTTATTGGTCCATTTTATTTTTTGGAGGTATATGGTGAGGTTCAGGGGGCATTTGTTTTTAAAAAAAAGTTGAGAACCGTTGCCTTACACAAAGACTTAAAGTTTAAAGGCTTTTCTTTTGTTTGTTTGTTTTAATATAATGTTAAAATAATAGATTTTGATATAATATTATATTTGATATTGCACTCTCTGTTAAAATAAACAGAAACTTCACAATGTTTAACGTTCAATGTTTGTGTAAGTAATATTTATAACTAAAACCGCTACTGGACCCCTCAGAGCACTTTTACACGTCCATCAAGTAGACATCAGGATGTAGATCATTTTAATGTCACAGATGTTAAAGGTAAGGCTTATTTAACAACCTGATATACTGCTGGGTAGATTAATCTGTGAAAATATTATCCATCCATCCATTTTCAATCACCGCTTATCGATTTCAGGGCCGCTGGGGGCTGGAGCTAATCCCAGCTGGCACCGGGTGAGAAACAGGGTACACCATGGACAAGTCACCAGTTCATCAGAGGACTATTATAACATTAATAGTAATAATATTTTTATATTTTGTATTTTTAAGTAGTAATAATTATTATTAAAGGGATTTGAAATGATTGAATGCTGGAATATAAATATGAAATTTGATCGCAGTGAATGAACAGTGCATTTTGCTACTTGAGGAGACTGGTACCACCTTCATGCCTGTGCTATAAATATGAAGCTACAGCCAGCAGCCTGCTAGCCTAGCTTAGCATAAATAGTGGAAACAGCTGCACCTTGCAACAGCTCTAAAGCTCACTGATTAACCTATATTTAATCTGTAGAAAAACTGGTGTGGCCCCTTTTGATCTCACTCTGTGATGTAATGTTAATTATTAAAATGGTGGATATTATACTGTATATTACGATGATAATGACAGTGTTATTGCATTATTGTAATGTTTTTAGAACCTCTGTTACAGCATATATTCAACCTCCGTGGCTGTGAAGTGAAGTGAATGCAGAAGTTCCAAAAACTGCAGTTCCTCAAATGTCCACTTGAGGTTGGCTTCAGACGTGAGTCAGTCTCCATAAGTCCCCATGTTGAAATGTCCAACTTCACAGCAGAAGCTAGCTAATTTCCCCGTTCATGACAACTGTACTGAGAGTGAATTTTTATACAACTCACCTGTTCACATTATATTAAGGCTTAAAGTTATGCAGGATTAACAGCGTGACCGCTTTGATTGACAGGTGGGTGCCGTTACAGGTGGCTTGTTTAAACAACCAGGCATCATTTGGCCCATCTCAGGTCCACTGATGACCCACATCTTTACATCTTTGCTGAAATGTTTTACTAGCTGGAAGGTGACAGGCAGCACTACCGACTCTTCAGAAACCTGTGGGTGATGTCATGCATACGATGTCAATTCTTTATGCTGTCAGTGAAATAATATTAACAATCCAACAACAGTTACTTTTTTTCTTTTGTCACCTTAAAGGAACCCTGAAACTTAATACGAATCTGATACAGTATATACAGTCTTACAAACACTATATATTCATCAGAAATATAACATCACGAAATCAAAGTTCTGCACGCTGTATCGCTCCTGATGAGCAGTTAGCACCTTGCATGGCAGGCTGTGCATCAGAGTGTGAATGTGTGTGTGAATGGGTGAAAGTGTTGTACTTATATAGCACTGGTTTACCAACCCTTCAGAGCGCCTTTACAAGTCCATGTGTGTAGTATATTTATCAAAAATACAACAACATCACAATGTCAATAACAGTTCTATAAAAAAGATCATACAGTGATGAGATGTCCTGGTTTATCCAGGATAGTCCCAGTTACAGGCTCTTCATTCAGAGTTAATTATTACTAATTACTAATAAACATTATCAATATAAAAACATAAACAATGCACCAAGAACCTAAATGTAACTCGCCTCTATTGGGGCTCAGTCAATGTTTTTGTCAGTTGGCTGTCCATGATGCCAAAGAGTTTTTCTCCACCCTTTTCATACTACGAGCAAAAATGCTGCGCTCATGGCCTCCATGGTATTAAAATGTATTAAAACATATTTGTCCTTGTGAGATTGCCTGGCAACCAGTAGTCAAGAAATAGTCCAGCAGAAACCCCCCCTGCAATGCTGCAAAGTATCTGTGTTTATCGTACGGGTGAGTGAGCGTTCAGAGCTGATGGTATGGATTCTGTTTGTTCCCAAAAACAATCATACAAAACTATTCACACATGTTGTATGTCATGTGTCTGCATAGCCGTGATTATCTTCTGTCATCCGCCCAGAGAGGCCGCGCAGACATTTTGCAGAAGTTTGCATGAAACCCAAATTCTTATGACCGACAGCACATGTGAACATGTCTGTGGATATAAACAGAGTCGTTTGCGTGTCCGCTTTGGGTTGTGCCAGGCTCTTTGGACACAAGGACTGCAGTGTGAGCCTGAGCGGAAACATGGAAACATGGCAAAAATAGACGAATAAAAAAGAAGGTTGAAAAATTTCAACAGGCAGAGGAAGCGAGGAGGCATGTCAGCTCTTGAAGCTGCTTTTCTACTTGAAACTTTTAGTACATGAAAGAAACACCTTGTACTGAAAGAGAGAACTGAACTGTCATCGCAGACGCTCCAGTCCCAACTGTGAAACTGCGTAAATAAACTCGGTCCAGTGAACTGGGTCAGAGTTCATCTCATCAGTCTGTCTTATTTCAAATACAACAGCAATTAATGATCGCAAGATTTTGTTTGCTTACACTGAGTGCATGTGTGTGTGTGTGCGTGTAGCCATATGTTGAATCAGTAATGAGCTACAGGCCTGCAGCAGTTAGACTGAGTGTGTGTGTGTGTGTGTGTGTTGTCCCACAGGCAACACAAGCTGTTACTGAAGAAGATGCCTTTGGACACACACACACACACACACACACACACACACACACACACACACACACACACACACACACTCCGTCTAACTGCAATCAAATGTCTAATGTCTCCTGAGCTAAAATGAGTTTCACAAAAATACTTTCATGTAATAAAAAACATGTGATTTTAAAAATAGGGAAGATTTTCAGACATATTTTAGCGAGTCACATGACTAAGCATCTATGTGTTTGTTCCAGTCAACAGATGAGCTCACGCTCAACAAGCTCCTGACTAAAACCCTTTTCAGACGTGGAGGTCAGACTCCATGTTTTTATCTTAACATGAACATGAACAATCAATAATCTGTCCCACATTTTCATGCTGAAGTATTTTACATACAGCAACTTAACATCCTGTCGTCCAATGCTGGTGCACTGAGCACTTAGTTCCCAAATAACATTACATGAATCAGGTTTCTCTGTGTTTCCCTTGCACACCCATGATGACGTTCATTATATAAGGCTTCAACTGCAAATTTACTTATAATAATTAAAAAATAATAATAACCCATCAGTGATGCAGCAACCATGAAACTCTCTTTATAAATGTGTAAAAGTCACTTATAATGAATTCTTTCCCAGAAAAGAAGGCTTCACATCTGAGTCATGACTGTCATGTAAAAGTGACTCAGGAGTTTATCCAGATGCATGTAAACATGTAAAATCACATTTACATATAGAGAGGTACATGTCTGAAAGGGGCTTTAACGTCTGTCAGTCTGAACACGTCCGATAACTCTGAAAATAACTCGAACACGAACGTGAACGTGAAGACAAAGCGTACCAGACTCCGCTCTTTTATGGTTTGGAAGAGCGGACAATCATGCATTCAACTCATAAGATAAACACAGCTGGATTTACACTACTGTGTCAGGCTAGTGTGAAGGCTCAGACCTGTAACAATACATCAGAGCTGCAGAGACACCACATGGAGAGCAGGAGAGCTGTGACCGTGTTTCCTCCATGTTTGTGATACTAAATGAAGGAATGTAAGAAGGATAGATCTGATCTACCAGTCAGTGTTAAACTCTTTGGTGTTTCATGAAGAAACAGATATTTGATTGACTTTGGTGAAACTGGATCATATTTTCTGGAGGTTGATTTTCCCTCTGATGTCCTCCAGCTGCTCCGCCTTAACTCTCTGTGATTTTTGTAGTTTCCTGATGGACAGTGAAGAAAACTGCTTAGCTCACGTTGTTATCATCCTTCATGTTTGAGCCAGCAAAAATCATCTTATTTCCAACAAGGGTATGAGGAGGCGTCCGCAGACCAGCATCACTGGAACCTCAGGACCCCTCCTCCAGATAAATTACAATAGACAGATTATACTAACTAGACTATACTACTATACTATAGATTTACTCTTGTGTGGCAACTTCTTGCCCAGCTACTCTTTTTCTTTGTCTTCCTAGCTTCATCATTCTACGTCCTCTTAATTTTTTTCTCCTCTATCATTATGTCTATAGAGGCTGCTGAACCTGGTTACAATGCCTGCTAACCCAGCTCCTGTTCTGGCACAACACGGCTCTGCTTCCTATCTGCATTCCCCATTGCCTCTGGGCTGAAAACCCCATTTTCCCTGGTGGTCCAAAACACCTGTGGTACAAACACTAACACTTTCTCTGTGCTCTGAGCTCACAGTCCAGGCAGCCTGGCTAACAAACTGAGCTAACATTAGCTAACAGCAGCTACAGCTGGCAGCAGTTTACTTCACTGTCCATCAGAAAACTCTGTCAATGTCAGTCAAGAATCAGCTGTTGTGCATCAACTCTTTGTGACTTACAATGTGATTGATTTATTTGATTTCGGACATTTTGGTCCCATTCAGACCTGTGCTTAAACAATTCCATAAACATCCCTGTCATTGTGATTGTTCTTCTTATCCACACAGTAAATGAAGAACGTAAGCAGGATTAGTTTGAATACACAACAAGATGCGATACACTGTGATATCTGTGTTTGCAAAGGAGCTACAAAAATGAAGCTCTGACCTCATCTAGAACATGGACATGGATCAGAAGATGGATGGTCCCATGCTAAACTGTGTTCTCCTCTTTATAGGAGACACAGACGCAGACGCAGTTTCAACCCTCAGCAGCTCCTTCCTGTCTCAAAATCCTTGAGGATGATGTCACGTCCCGTCTGGAACAACAGCCATTGTACTCCACAGGAAATAAACTTCCCGCGAACAGCCCGTTCTTCCCTCCGAGGGTCAGTCGGGGCAGTGTGCTGTTAGACAGGAAGAACCATTATGAAGATGTATGGATGTAACACATGTTACTGCTACCATATGCTCACTCCAGTAGTGAGTTAAAGGAGAGTGATTTAAAGAATTTCACTCAGAAATGTGTCATGTGATGTTGGAGTCTTTGAGTCTTCTTAGAGTTTGATTGGGTGGCAGCAGGGCGTGGCCCCACCACTGTGGCTACATCCCATCCTTTCTTTATCATCTGATACAAACTGCTTATGTCCACGTAGTCAGCGGAAATGTTAAGCATTATGTAACAACACAGCAGGCTTTGTTAACTAATATCATAAGCTGTCCCAGACTGCACGATCACACTTTGAATCTAAACGTTTCCTCCTCGTTGATATGTTTGTTTACTGCTGCTGAAAAACTGTAGGTACAGTTATTTACCATAGCGTTTCCCTCACTGTAGGTTCCATGGTTGCCATGGTTACATGGCAAGCCATCGTCGGCTATCCTGTCTCTTTGGCGCTGCCGCCGTGTTTACATTAGAAACAATGGAAGGCGCGGCAGCCTTTGCTAGCTGTCTGACAAATAAAACATTCCCCAGAGTATTATTAGCCCATACGTTAAATCAGCTGGATGGAGGCTGCAGCAGGGATACGTCACGGTACCACAGTCCATTTAGTCTGCACTGTCTGGCACTGAATAGCATGTACAGTGTTAAAATGGAGACAGTTCTTGTTTTGTTATGCTGTACTTTTAAATGTTATGATGTGCTATATCATAGTATTTAGTCTGTTTTTCTCGGACAGTGTTTCAAAGTG
Organism: Collichthys lucidus; assembly: GCA_004119915.2. Lineage (NCBI taxonomy): Eukaryota > Metazoa > Chordata > Actinopteri > Sciaenidae > Collichthys > Collichthys lucidus. The sequence goes on from CM014079.1 coordinate 37,656,347, forward strand.
TCTCAAACTTTGTATACCACCTCACAAAATATTTGTCTGTCCAAGTACTGCTTTAACAGACAAAATACGCTGACTGTACGTTGACTGTTGTTGAACACCGGGTCAAAAACCAGAGTTCTTCTGATTTGAACTTCCCTGTTTGGAGCTTTTGAACCATTTTTTACCTCCACATACTATGTCATGTCCATTTCAGATAATCATGGATGTATGCGTACACCAATGTAAATGCGTGAATCAACGTGACGATGTATCAGGCTAAAACAAAATATTACAGGATAATGCAAAACTTATAAATTCCACCGCGCGTGGACCCCCGCAGTGCTGTGCGGGCGTTTCAGTCAATGTTTTAAACTCCTCCGCCACGGTCCGTTTCAGAAGTGTCCCAGAAGTGATCCTTTGCTTGGCTCCGCATGAAATACGTGACTGTTCTATTTTTGACGGAGGCCGTAAGCAGCCTGTGCCCATTTACACAGACCACCACGAGTGGGCGGAATACCCTATGCAAACTATCAATCGTAAAAAACAGACAAAAGAGAAACAAATGAACTATGCAGCATATTTACACATGTAGAAACATATTTAAAGCACATAAACCAAGGAAGAAACAAAGTCTAGTCAGCTTCTGAAATGCTCCTGGTGGGGTAGGCCATACCAAAACAGCGTCATAAAAAGCAATGTGACAGAGATGTGTCTGGTGGGGTTTCGGGGTTACTCACACCACAATTTGAGAACCAGTGTTCTGGGTACAATATCTATAAACATGACGGTTCAACGTGGCGGACTCTGCGGAGGAGGACTCATGGCTGACATTTTAAGTTAACCAAAACATGATGCCTAATTTCAGGTCATGATACACTGATGAAAACACAGTCATGAATATAAAATATTAAATTTCACACACTGGACCTTAAATATGTTGATGCTCACATGACCGTTAGCTGTCAGCTCCTGTTGTTATGTTGTTAATGTATTTTTACTTTCATTTTTCCTTGACTGTTTACACGCTGCAGTTGGCACAGGTTACTCGGTTGGGGCATGGGTTCTCTCCGGGTACTCCGGCTTCCTACCACAGTCCAAACACATGCAGTTAATAGGTAACTCTAAATTGCCCGTAGGTGTGTATGTTACTGTGAATGGATGTTTATTTCAATGTACCCTGCGTAAGTCATCTGGGATTGGCTCCAGCCCCATTGTGACCCTGATGAGCATCAGCGGTTAAAAAATGGATGGATGGATGTTTACATGTTTGTTTGTGTGTGCCGTGTTAAATGAACTCTTCTGCCATGTCAGTACAGAGCTCTGATGACTTTGTCCTGTCGGTTAACCTGCAATTTCAATAAGCTAATGAGTGTCAATTAATTATGTTAATGAGCTGCAGTTAAAATTCTCCCTGTTGCTCCTGGAGGGAGACTGCTAGTGGTCTGGTAACGAGCTGAAGGCTCCATCTGATTGGCTCAAATGGCCGTTAGAGCCAGAACGCGCGCGTTTGTGTGTGTGTGTGTGTGTGTGTGTGTGTGTGTGTGTGTGTGTGTGTGTGTGTGTGTGTGAGTGTGTGTGTGTCTGTGTGGAGGGGGACTTCATCCTGAATTGTATCTCTCTGTGGCCCTGACATGCTTATCTCTGACAACTACACACACACACACGACCTTGTCTCACTGTGGTCTCCTGCCAAACCGGAAAGATCTGACTCTGTGTGTGTGTATGTGTGTGTGTGTGTGTGTGTGTGTGTGTGTGAGAGAGAGAGAGAGAGAGAGAGAGAGAGAGAGAGAGAGAGAGAGAGAGAGAGAGATCCAGCTGTTGGCTTCATATCAGTAACCTCCTGTAGTGAGTGTGGGTGTGTAATGTGGGTTCACACTAATATCCTTCCTAATGAAGCTCCTATATGTGTGCGTGTGTGTGTGTGTGTGTGTGTGTGTGTGTTCGTTCCGTCAGAACGAGGTGAAACATTATAAACCAGTGTGACACGCTCGTTTTCTGATCGTAACAGGTGACGTGCAGGTGGATGCAGATTACAGTTAATGCAGATTATTAATGAAGTGACAGAATAATGCCCCGTCAGCGCCATCACACACTAAAGTGTCTGTGTAAGTGTGTTGCGGGGTGAAATTGGGACCAGTGACACACTGTGAAAACCTGTGAGGGAACAAAATAAATCCATTCTTCTTGCTTTCATCGACTGCGACGTCCTCCTTCATTCATTCATCCTTAAAGCCTTATTCGGGATGGAAAAGAGTGATGTCAGCATTAAGACAGAGACTGCAGTGTGATGTCTTACTGAGGCATTAACTCAAAACACACACACACACACACACACACTGACATTAAGAGCCGTATTGTCTCCCACGGCTTTCTGACTGGTTTCCAGCTGTTGATGATTCATTAACAGACTCTGCAGGAAGTGGAGCTCTTTCTCCTGATGTGTAAAACGTGTCTCATTATGTTTTGAAACATGGTGTCATGTGACGCCCGCCGGCTGTAGTACATCACGGAAAAACGGTCCACGGCAAGGAAAAGACATCGTTTGGAAATGAATTAAATGTTCCTGGCACATTCCAGGACTGTCCAGCTGTGGTCACTTCAGATAGCTTGGCTTGAAATGTCGTGGATTTGTCTGTGGCATGAAGTTCAATTCCAGTCAACACCAAAGAAATCCCCCAAATTACGCAACTACGCCTCATTTGTAACTGCCCTCCTGAATCATTTGTCAGTGTCATGGTTAGGTCAAGTGGCAACCTCTGTGGCTGTCAAGTACCAAAAACTGCAGTTTCTCAAACATCTATTTAAGGCTGGCTACAGAACGATTCAGTCCCCATGTTCAAATGTCCAACTTCACAGCAGAAATAAACATGTTTACAGCCTGGTACAAAAAACTGTTTTGGTCACATGACAACTGAACTGAGGGTAAATTTTTATAGAAGTCACAAATTAAATTCAGGCTTAAAGTTATGGATAATTAACAGCATGGTTGCTTAACACTCCACACACTGAGCTCCACAATGGCTTTCTTCAGAAATCTGTGGGTGATGTCACGGATAACACGTCCATTTTTATTGATACTATCGCTGATGGCGTTGGCTCTAAAAACAGTTCATTAGATTTGGACAGAGATCATGGTTTGGTAACTTCTTTGTTGACAGTTTGTAAAAGATTTCTAACCAACTTTGCTCTCTTGACTGGCTATCATGTGTGGACGGTTTAAAGGCAGCACTATACTCCATCAGGACTGCATACTGGGCGGTTGAATGGCTGAAGACTTCCCTCATACTTCTCAGGTCAGTCAGAGTTAGGACGTTAACGTAGTGACTGGACAGCTGTGTGGGGGTGAGGTGAAGTAAACACAGCATGAATGTCTTCAGACCTGTATTTCAGTTATTAATGTGAGCACCTCCTGCAGGGAAGGTCTGAAAATGTAAATCGTCATTGCATCCTGCATGATGATCAGCTTTCTGATATGGTCCTACATGTTGTCCAAACATGTTGTACAAATTAGTTCTTCTCTTCTTTTCTCTGCTCCAGTTCTCCCTGTACTAATCTGTTGCACATGTAAAGTATGATGAGGTCAACAGATTCCAGTGAAAGAGATAGAGGACAACTTCCAGCCCTCTTTTCAGATTGGTCTCCGCTAATCGTCCCTGGACAGTGTTTCCCCATTACATCATAGCCAAAATGAAGAGGGCGATGATTACAGTGTCCCCATGGACTGTGGACATTCACATTCATACCTGAAGAGTATGTTTGAAAAATGTCAGTGCATCCTTTAATAATGTGTGATAGGGGACATTGGTCCTGAGGTGATGAGCATTTCAGTGACTAACTTTTCTCTGAAAAAGACCTAAAGGAAAACAGTCTAATTGGTGATGTGTATGTGATGTCATTCTGTACATATCTTCCTGTCAGGTGGCCTGTATGTACCTCCAGGACTTGAAACCCATGACTGACTGCAGTGTAACAGCAGTTCAACAGTCAAATGACCTCTTTCTACGGTTTCCTTCTCTCCTTCAGGAATCACGGAATCACATGGTGACCTGAATGCAACATTGCTGTCACATGACACACACACACACACTCAATCCACATCCTCAGGATGGTGATGTAAGTCTGTCAAAACAAACAAACCAAAAAAAAAGGAATGTGTCCAACATATATAACCAAATATCTGGAAAACGAATGATATGTCTTATAAGGTGAACATAGTAAACTTCGGTAACATGGGAAAACAATGCGAACACCATTTAAGTATTGTCATTGTTAGCATTATCACTACATTTAGCTGATGCTTTTTATCCAAAGAGAGGATCTTGCTCAAGGACACTTTGACATGCAGACTCGAGGAGCTGGAGATTGAACCACCAATCCACCCTACCTCCTGAGCCAAAGCTGTCCCTTATCAATGGAGTCTTAGTTCAGAGTAACTGCTTTAAACGTGCCGCAGAAAGGTTGGGAATTGAGTCTCAAACAAGGGTGAACTTTATCTTAATTATGGAATTTAGGACTTAGTATTTTTACATATTCAGACACCTTTATAAATTACAATCATTCACACAATTATACAAATGGAAACACATGACCCAGGTGGGACTTGAACCCACAATCCCCAGCTCCGGAGGCTGATGCCTTATCCATTAGGCCACTGAGCCACTTACATCAGCTACCGTTAGCATGGGTAAACAATGCTGATAGTATCTTCATATGAGCATCGTCATTGTTAGCATGTTAGCATGACCAGTGCTACCTACACACACACACCCTTCATGTAATAAGCTTTTGTTTTCTGTGTGTTTGCAGTTTTTCTGCAGCTGGAAAAATACAGTCAGAGGTCAAAGGTCAGCACACTGTCTGCTGCTTCCTCTTTTCGCTGGTTTTGGTTGTACCTTCATAACCACAGCGACTGCACACAACTTCCTCTTCGCTTTTTTGACAATGAGTTACTCAGACATCATTGCGGAGAGGTTTTTGGCACCTGTTGCCCCTGACAACGGATGTTGGCTCTTCGTCCTTTTCCGGCTCTCCCTCTTCCCGTCGTCACGTTGAGTTCACCTCTATCGAGGCCTCTCCTGTTTAAAGACAACAAAATAAAAGAGCTGAAAGCTGACCTCCTGTCAGATTCATGTTTTAGTCCTTCACCTCTGTCGGAGAGAAAATAACATCCTGAAGGGAGGGACGGACACACACAGAAACTCTCACACCCTGCCTTTGATTCTTCTGGATTGGTTGTCAGAAAGTGGGTCATTGTGACATCACCACTTAGGTGGAGGTCTGGGTGTCCTGACCCATGACATTTTGAGCATGAGACGCTTCCTTTCCTGCAGTTTTTATTCACAATTTGTGCTTTTTATGCACCGTTTTTAAATCAATCGGCTACTGTCAACATGAACATAAAGAAAATAAAGAGTCAGTAAACCCCAGCTGTTATAGTAAGGATTAAAACATCACATTACACAGATGATGAAAATATCAGTCAAATTACGTCCTCAATGTGTCCTCTGCCATTGTGTTGCTCAGACTTGGTAGTCCCCTGCTGAATGTTTCCACAAGGGGCAATGGAAAATAGTGAATACTCACTTATTACTTAATACTAATATACTATTAATACTCAGTCATACTGACAGAACTGACGCGCTCGTGGGTTCATCTGCCATCCAGATGTTTTTACTGCCGAACTTGATCTGGAGGTATGCGCCGCCATTTTTAAAAAAGTGACAGACAACATGATTGTCACATTCAAAGGAAGGTGTATTTTATTTATTCTTTGTAGGCGATGATCATGTACTATATCGCACTGGTTCCCAAAGTTGGGGACCAAGCAAGATGATTTTCAGAAATGGCATATTTTACCAATAATTGTAACAAAACTTAAAACAAGTAATTACATTTAAAATGAAAGCCTTTTGATTTTCTCTGACCCCTCTGACCCCTGATGTAAATACTGCAGATTAACAACATTAGCAGCAGCAACAACAACATTAATATTACGGTATATTAGCATTGAGCTAAACATTACGGCATGTATGTGTCTGGGAATAGTGGGAGATGCAAATCACTGGTGCTGTTGTTTTGGGGGTCATGGGATAAAACATTTGTGAACCCCTGCTATATCGGATGGGTGTCAACCCATCCCTCATGTCTGTACGATAGATATGTAGCTACACTCAGAGGCTAGTTAGCTTTTATAGTGGTAATATGCTATTCCTTGGGTCTTATGCATTAAAAAGGTTGGCATGAAGTGCTCTGTGGCTTAGTTACAGCTGCATGTAGTAAGATAGTTAGCCTGCCACCTTTGCTAAGTGTCTCTCTCACTATAGATCCATGCACACTGATTCTTCATAATTCACAGCACTGTCCATTGTAGCAACTGATAGTGTAATAACGTCCAATAATGTAATACCTGCCGAAAACGTAATAATTTTGCCCCTTTTAAATGTAATAAAGCCAATAATTTAATAACATGCAAATAATGTAATAACTTAGTAATAACTACTAGACTGATTAGTCTTTTTCATCTAACACTGAGCAAACATGTAGTGATCTAACTACCATATACACTTCACAGTGATGAATGAAATAATATTCCACTATTCATTAAATTATGAATTTACACATCTAATCAAATAAACAATAAATTAAATAAAGATTTTGTACTACAAATAATTCTCAAATTGTCTCTTACAATCATAATTAAGGGCAGAGAGTTCTGCAGAGTATGTACCCTTGATGAACGCCATCCACTATATCTATTTTTCAATGAGCAAACTGCACAAAAACTGCAAAATTATGTCCTGTTTATGTATTAGTACATTATTTGATAACGATTTTTCTAATGCTACACCATTAACGTAATAACCAGCTAGTAATGTAATAACTTAATACGTTATTGGGTAAATGTCATTACATTATTGGCTTTATTACATTATTTGTTGCTACACACATTTTGAGCCAGTAAAGTATTTTTTGTTGAATGTTCTTCAACATCTCTACTGTTCATTCATCTCTCTCCCAAACAACCAGGAAGTCTTCTCAACCAGCTGACAGCTGCAAACACACATCACGTGTGTGTGTGTGTGTGTGTGTGTGTGTGTGTGTGTGTGTGTGTGTGTGTGTGTGTGTGTGTGTGTGTGTGTGTGTGTGTGTAGAATCTCCATAATTTGCACAATTCACGTTCCGCTGTTTATTTTCCTGGTTTAAATAAACAAACAGGAAGTGAGACAGAATGGCAGGAATGGGACTTCCTGTAAGGTGAGAGCTGCAGCAATGACCTCCAATCACAGATTAGAGCTGTAGTGAAGTCACTTCCTGTCTGCAGCTGTTTTTTCTTTTCTTTCTGGAACATGTGAACGGCGCAGCGAGTGGCGAGTCTGATGAACTTCCTGTATTTATGCAAATGAAGGCTCCACTCTGCGATGTTGACGACAGAGATGTTGTTGTTGTTGTTGTTTTCATCGTGGTTGCCAGTAGCGATGTTGACATCAGGAAGAAGAACAGCTGGCGTAACTGCAGGCATTGCCCCAGCAACACAGACCCACAATACCTCTGGAGCAAAACAGCTGTTCTGTCCAGAGGCGAGTGGCCGAGATACAGACAGAGAGAGAGAGGGACAGACATGATGGCATGAATTAGTTTTTAGGTTCTTATTGATCCCAACATGCAGCATCTCATACAGACTATGTAGACCAACCAGTGCTAAAAATGACAAATGATGTTTTCTAACCCTAACCCTACAGAATAAACTTCTGCAAACCTATGGAACCTGAGAATGGCAGTGCTATAATGCCATTTTGTTGAGGAGACAAACCTTGTTATCTCGAGATAATGAAATAATCAACCTGTTATGTTTCCTCTTATTACTTCTAATGTTCATCAGGAAATCAGGAGTGCCATGCCAGTGTTTATAGATGGTGTCCTAAAAAATATAGTGTAGTGTGTAGTTCAAGTTCATTACAGTTCTAAAGTTCAAGTAGACCTCTGATCATAGATAAGAAAAAGAGAACTACGTGCAGCAACAACAGAACGGGTGGTATCTGCATGTGTGGTTCCCCACATAAAGTATGGAGGAGGAGGTGTGATGGTATAGGTGCTTTGCTGGTGACACTGTTGGTGATTTATTCAAAATTCAAAGAACTCACTCTGCACTGACGTGCCATGTGGTTTGAGCGCAGTGACCATCATTTCTTTTAATATGACAATGACCTAAAACACACTTCCAGGCTATGTAAGGTCTTATAAACCAAGAAGGAGAGTGATGGAGTGCTGCATCAGATGACCTGGCCTCGACAATCACCTGACCTAAACCCAACAGAGATGGTTTGGGATGAGTTGGGCCACCGAGCAAAGGAATAGAAGCTAACAAGTGCTCAGCATTCAGCACTCAGACTCCTTTAAGACTGCTGAAAGTATTTCAGGTGATGGCACTTTGTGATGTGTTCAAAGTTTCTGGTACTGTACATCCAGTAGAATTTGTTCATTTGGACCAAAATGTAAAGAAACCAATTAAAGAAATACAAACACATACAGTGTTCTAGGCAAAGCCACAATAAATGACTCATCGTGTCTTTACTCATAACGACACTTATTATGATAACCAATCTCAAAGTTTCTCATGTGAACGGACTCAAATAAACACAACTGAATCATTTCTAAACATTTCCCCCACAGATACACAAGCTGACTCACAGCCTGAGGGGGAATGTATCAATACCCACAGCTGGAAACAGACTAGTTCCACTAGATGAGCTGGGTGATGAAGTCACAGGAGTCCAAAGAGAAACACTGGACAAACAGTGACGTCAAATGTGAAATATGAATCAGGACGTACACTGTGTGTACATAAATACCATGTCTAATTAGAGTTTAAATTTATACTTCCTGTCCACAGTTCCCATGGTGACCGTGGGAGAGACTGATGGGGTGTTTAGTGATAGCCTAGTCAGACACACACAAACACACACTGTACATTCACACAATTCTTTCCTGTTGAATCGTGTTGTTTTATGCTGCAGCATTGACATGACCTCAGAAACACTTGCTGGTAACTCTGCATATAACTAACCAATCAGCCCCTAACCCAATATGGAAGTCCAGAATTCCTAACTGGTGAGGCTGTGATTAAAAGTGCAACATGGACACTTCCTGTAAACAAACATCAGTTATGTTCAGTGCAGTCATGGAACCCATTACCTATCATCATCTGATGTTGCCCTCTGGGGCCTCTGGGGTGGACTTCTGTGTGCTGCCAGTGGATACAGAATAGATCAAGGATATCCGGAGCAAGACTTTCCCCTGCAGTCTGATTAGCAACTTGATATGATATATAATATAAAGGAACCTGCATACATTTATGCTAATCTCTATAAACAGATATCTGCATATGAATGCAGATTACTTAAAAAGCTAAGTAGTTGCCCCATGATATATAATGGCTTCAAAGATTGTATTTCGACTGACATGTTCAGCCTCTTTCGGTCTCCACATGGACTGTGCATGCAACCAAATCCCACTCAAATGTGATTGGTCGATGCTAATTTGTTTAAAAATAGAAGATAGAACGCTTGTGATGCCAAAATTTCGTTCCTTGCCTGCAGATCCAACATTTATATGCAGATACCTGTTTATAGAGATTACATTCAGTTTCATTTGCCAATTTGTATCTAGCTTGCCGTCCCTGCATTTGTTGGTATACTGTGGCATTATCTTGACATGTTACAGTTTAACCCGAGAACAGTGTGAAACCACAAGGACTATATGTCACCTGCTGCACAGACGATAAACAGTATAAAACATGTTCATCAGAGTGTGTCAGAGTGTGGTTGCTCATATGGCCGTTGCCATCTTGGTGGTCCTGCCTCCCAGCTAATCCAAAAATCAGCAAAGACGTGGATCGTTGGTGGACGCCTGGGTGCTCAAAAATGTCACTTGTAACGGCACCCAATCAGCAATTAATCAAAATGGCCACGCTGTTAATTCTTCATAACTTTAATCCTTAATATAATGTGAACAGGTGAGTTGTATATACAGTAAATTCACCCTCAGTACAGTTGTCATGAACGGGGCAATTAGCTACAGAGACCAAAACAGTTTTTTGTACCAGGCTGTAAACATGTTTATTTCTGCTGTGAAGTTGGACATTTGAACATGGGGACTTATGGAGGCTGACTCAAGTGGACATTTGAGAAACTGCAGTTTTTGGTACGTTATGACCACGGAGATTGCCACTTGGTGCAAACATATGTGCATCTTCAGCACAAAATAAACCAAATGGAGATCCACTGTTGAGGTAAAAATGTATTTCCTCTCATCTAAATGCTTCTTAAAGCCCCATCAGGAGTTTGGTAATAACAAGTGTGAATTCCCAACAGACTGCTAAAACTGCAAAGAACCTGACCTCTCTGGTGGCTACTAGAGGACAAAAACTCTACAGGGAACCTTCAATCCAGACAAACATAAATAAGAATCTACAGTCCATATCTGGCTATTTGAGGCTTTATGCTCACAGACAGAAGCGTGCTAACAATGAGGATACCAATGTTGATGTTGAGTTTAGCATGCTAACATTGAATGCTATAACAGTGAATTTCCCTGGTGTGGGATCATTACGGTCTATCTTATCTTATTCACTGGTTAGCACTAAACCCAGAGTACAGCTGAGGCTGATGGGGATGTCTCTAGTTTTGCAGGAAAGCCTGAAGGAGCAGCTACGAGAAGTGACGCACACAAAATGTCAATATATTTTTATTGTAGATAAATTGCAAATGTGTCCCTTCATGACATCAAACCACAGATTCACTTCTGTTAACGTGCATGCTTCATAACTTTTGCCATTAACACTGGTTTTATATGTGCAGCAGCAGGGGAAGAGCTATGCATTTTCTGTTTAAATCTGCGAGAAATGGGACAGGGTGTGTTGTTGGTGTTTCAGCTCTATTGTTCTGTTTTGTCCCAGATCTGACAAAGCTAACTGTATTAATGATGAGGAGGCTATTACACACACACACACACACACACACACACACACACACACACACACACACACACACACACACACACACACACACACACACACACACACACACACACACACGGTGCAGTGTTTTGTTGTTGGACAGGAGAATGGAGCTCTGTTGTCACATCTGCAGCTCTCTGCATTTTTGCTTTTACCGAGTTTAAAGGTTATTTCACTGCTGGGAGGTCAAAGGTCAAAGGTCACCTTCTCCTAGCCCCACAGCTGCTCCTACCTCTGATGTCTTAAAGCTTAAACTTGAGTCAGTGTTGAGGCTGCGCAGACAACTTTTTTTTTTCTTTGTCTCAATGAAGAGGAGACATTACTCAGAGGACTGTGGAGATGACATGTTACACAGTGAGAGGATGTATTGCAGTACAGACCCAGTTAACAGTTAAATACACAGATGACACTGAGGACCGGCAGGCCTGTTGGAAGTTTTACTGTCTTCTATCTAGACCATCGGTCACCATTTCTAATACATTAAATGCTGTAGTTTTGCATAGTGTGTTTAAGTGTCTTTAAACCTTAAAAACAAGATTTTTGGACTACTTGGGCTCGGCAAAAACAAGCTGTAAACACATGATCATTTTATATAGTTGACATATTAGCCAAATCTATCTCCAAATCCAGCAGAAGCAGAGAGATCCTACTTTTATGCATTCCATATCGTCCATTTGATGAATCTAAGTCCAGTATTCACTTCATTTTAGCTCTGTTTTTGGTCTCCGCCAACCACAATCGACTGGCTCCACTGTGTTATGCTAACTTTATCTGTCTGCTGTTTAGTGTTGATCATTGCAGTACAGTGGAGTTTTAGAGCTTTCTCGTTGCTGCTAAAGAGTGGTGAGTCTGAATAAAATAAGTAAAGTTATGAGGTGTTGAAGCAAAACAAGGATCTGAAGAGAGCATCATTCATAAAAGATGTATGGCTGACGGAACACCGTCACAGTCCTCATTTTATTCATTATAATTATAAAAATATTGATTGCAGAAGCTTTAATATAAACACTGAGGCACACTCTGCTGGTCACAGTAGTTGTGTTTCTGTTGATCCTTTGAAGGATGTGGTCTTCAAAGGTGTGGCCTCCGTGGGCTGCTTCATGGACTGTGAAGGCTCTCACTGACTCCATCAGTGTTGTTTTCTCAGCTGGTTGAAAGTTGAAGTGGAGCAAACAAGCCATAAAAGGCTATGATCTAAGTTAAAACATATTTTTAGTCTCGCATGCGACTGAAATATCCCACTAAACAAATTAAACATGAGAAAGACTGAAACAAAATGCTGGAAGTGTATCTGTAGGAACACAGAACAATCCTTCTAATCAGAGGTCAAAGCTCACATTATATAAATTCCAGTTAGTGATGCTAGCACCGCTTACACAAGCAGACCCTGCAGTTTGCATCTACTGCCAATAAACTGAATGAGAAGCTTTAAGTCTGATTCTGCTGCTGGTCCACACATTCAAATAATTTATTCAAAAGTGAAACTGATTTCATTCACAGGAATTCTTCATCTGGAGGTGCACTCGTGATGACAGTGGAAACTAATGTACCAACAAGCCTGGACACGCTTTGTCATTCAGTGTTTTTTCTTTATTTTTATTACTTTCTACACTGTAGATGAACACACAACATCAAAACGATGAACTGACACAAATAGATTTATGTGATGAACATAAAAGGTATGAGCAGACTCTTGACATCCCCTCAGGCAGATTCGGGAGGTTGTCACCTGGAATGATTTTCCAACTTGAAGGTGTTCCCGTGTATTCTGAGCACTGCAGAATACTATAGTAGCATTTCTGGCCTTAAATTTTGAATAAATTCGCCAAAAGTGTCACCAGCAAAGCGTGTCACATTTGTCTCCTCCATTGTTCACGATGGGAACAACACATGCAGATACGATCCGCTCACCTTCACAAAGACACAGCGGTTGGAACCAATATTCTCAAATTTCACTTAAGTCAAGATTTCCACAGGTCCATTAATTTCCATTCATGTCCATCCATGGTGTTTTTTGGCTCAAGCAGTTCTTCTTCTTCTTCTTTGTCTCTCTCAGTCATTGTTTCTTTGCGGCAATTCAACCATGAAGGTCTGATTCACACAGTTTCCTCTGAACAGTTGATGTTGAGGTGTGTCTGCTACTTGAACTCTCTGAAATCTAAAAACAGATTTAGCTTTGTTTACACCATTTTTTTGTTCACCGTATAATCCATATTTGTTATTTCATAGTTTGGATGTCTTCAAAGTTCATCTGCAATGTAGAAATGAAAACAACAAAACAAAATAAGGAAAAAACACTGAAAGAGAAGATGTGTTCAAACTTTTGGTAATGTATATCTCTCAAATCATCTTCTTTTCTGATCAAATCATGCAAGAGAAATGCTGTCATCCCTTTTCCATCCCCATATTTAAAGACAAAAACTCAGATGGCTGGCAGCTGTGTTTCAATCGACGACGACAAGCTACTGTAGCTCAAACTGCTGAAAGAGTTAATGCTGATCCTGATAAAAATGTGTCAGAACACACAATGCATCAGAGTTTGTTGAGTATGGGGCAGACCAGTCAGGGTTTATGCAGACCCTTGTCCACTGTTGAAAGCACCAACAATGGACACGAGCATCAGAACTGGACCAAGGAGCAATGGAAGAATGGTTTGATCTGGTCTGATGCATCATGTTTTCCCTTACTTAACGTGGATGGCCGGGTAGTTGTGTGTGGCTTACCTAGGGAACATACGACACCAGGATGAACTGTGGGAAGAATGCAAGCCTATGGAGGCAGTGTGATGTTCTGAGCAATGTTCTGCTGGAAAACCTCGGGTCCTGCCATTCATGTGGATGTTACTTTTGGCGCTTCTCCACTGGCTGGTACCAGCTTGACTCGGTTCGACTCTACTCGACTCGACACGGTTTGGTTTCGGAGCTACCGTTCTCCACTACAAAATAGTTGAGGTACCAGTTTCTATGGTGACCGGAACACACACACAGGAAGTATCTGACTTTAACGCGCGCGCAGAGAGGAGAGCACTAGATGTTTATATGTTTAAGAGAAAGATGGACGAAAGTATTATATTTCTGATTCTTGGCCTTTGGCTGTTTGCCACATTTCAACGGCAAGTGGCTTATCGAGCAAGGCTGAAAGCAGCAAGGCGGCGGACCGCAGAAAAAAGACGAAGAGTTTGGGAGGTCGTTTTATCGTGTGAGGGAGTGACTCGGAAGCGACACTTGGCAATAATGACTACGTCACCATTTAGTATCGGCTCAGCCCGTTTGGAACCTCGGCAAAGGTGGTACTAGAAATGGTACCGGGTACCAGGTACCAAGTTTTAGTAATGGAAAAGCAAAAAAGCCGAGTAGAGTCGAACCGAGTCGAGCTGGTACCAGCCAGTGGAGAAGCGACTTTAGTAGTGGAAAAGCAAAAAAGCCGAGTAGAGTCGAACCGAGTCGAGCTGGTACCAGCCAGTGGAGAAGCGCCATTTGACACATACCACCTACCTAAAGCAGTGTTGCAGACCATGTACACCCTTTCATGGTAACAGCATTCTCTGATGGCAGTGTCCTCTTTTATCAGGATAAAAAAGGGTTCAGGGGGAACCGAATATTAGGCAGGTGATCATAATGTCAGGTGTCTATCTGTTCGGAATGTTTTAAGGACCAGCACTTTTTTGTATTTTGTAGGAAGTAAAGAGAGTCTTACCCTTCATCAGTCGATGAATCCAAATAGAAACATTAGACAAGAGTTCTTTCAGAACTCAGATTGAGTTATTAAACTAATAGCTTCTGATTCTGATCAACTGGAACATCTTCATCAGCTCGTCCTCACAAGAATACAAACCTGCATGAAGAGAGACAGAGAGAGAGACTGTGCATTGTTTATGCATGTTATACCAATGGGATTGTATAGAACAATGAACCATCATAATAACTGAACCACATATTTATCACCTGCAGTGTCAGCCGTGTGTGTGTGTGTGTGCGTGTGATCATTAATCACAGCAGTGTTGTTGCTCCAGCGGGACACTCTAATCTCAGTAGGGGAGCAATCTGTTGATCAACACTTCTTCTTCTTCTGTGGTAATAAGACACGCACAAGTCAAGAAACACGAGGTGATAAAACAGGGAACATCAAACCATCATCAGCAAACGTGTTGTCACACTGACACATCTTAGAGAGAGAGAGTGCAGAGTGAGTTTGAGGTGACACTTTTAACTTGAGAAATTAAAAAGATATAGTACACTTTATACCACCATGATGCCACCAATTCATACCAGAAGCAAAAGGGGAGAGGTAGAAAAAAAGACACTTTCAGTCAGACAAGTGAAGCATCTCAGAGTTCTCAGTCTTAAGGACTGAAGAAAGACCTCATGAGAACTGCATGACGAGATCAACGCCACAATGAGTAATAGTGCAACAATGTCTCAAACAAAAGGTGGACATACCGAATATTAAAGTTAAAAGTGTATAGAAACAGTGGGACTCACTTCATCTGATGTTTGTTGTGCTCAGAGTAACCATCTGCATGTTTCATTATCATTATTAATTGAAATCGTGTTTTTAAGGGAAAAAAAAAAAGAATGATTAAGCTAGCAAACAACATTAATGCATGTTCCATTTTGCAGTTCACTGCCAAGTTCAGCCTCGAACTGTTCAATGAGAAGTGATAAGTGTGTCCGACTAAACTAAAGCGAGGGCTCCCTCTAGTGGCAGCAGCATGAGGAGCACCTGCTGGACAAGTGGTACGCCGCAGCAGTGAGGGCCGGCCCTAGGCATTTCCTTTGTGGGCCCCCAAAAAAGTCCAGTGCAGTCAACAAATCTCACATACTGCTCATAACTGAATGAGCACACCTGCACAATAGAGATGGAGAAATTACTGAACAGCAAATGTCTTGCTGAGGATTGGCAAACTGTTACAAACTGAACAATTTGTGTTTCACATCATGTTTCGAAAATCAGTTTCTTTTCTATTTAACAAGACTAAGTTATCAGAAGACTACAAAGAGAGATCATCTCGGAGCGAGGATAAATCCCATGATGATTTGCACTCGGGACAGTTTAACATACATAATCCTATACTTTCACGAGGGAGGGGCTCTGAGGTTTCACTTTTTATTTGGCTTTAAATGTGTCACATACAATTATGTCATAATACAAGATTTTGAGGAACAATCAGGCCACATTCATGATTTTATTCAGAATCATTACAAAGTTTCAGGGTGGTCCTGTAACCATAGTAACTCACAGTGCAAGACGGGAGGGAGAGACGCTAAATGAAGCCATTAACACAAATATACTGCAGACACACATGTAGCACAGATGAGTTCACATGTTGACAAAAAGAGAGTGTCAAAATAACAACACAGATCTGTGACGCAGTCAAAATATAATTGATAACCGATTACGTCACAGCATCACAGCCAGCCAGACAAGCAGCACCGTGCAGAAAGTGACAAACAAACTGGACGTGTGGCATGAGGGCATGTGAAAGAATTAACTGTGTGAGAGCTGGCAGCCCCTGAACGAGTCGGTCAAGTTGATGCGGTATAAGAGCGAGAAAGTAAAAAGGTTTCCCGGTGCTGATGAAGCTGATTATGATGCTCATAGGTTAACTGGGCTATTTGAGATAAATAACATGTCATTTCTTTATTCATATCTCATTATTTAACTGTCTGTTTTTGGTTCACGTGGATGATGGCGGATAAAGTTTAACGTTGAAATGTTGCGATAATAAAAAGCTGGAGCTTCAGTGTGTGTACAGCCTGTCCTTTCTCTTTTGTCCTGGATCTGAACCCAGCTTTTTTCCCCTCAGTTTTGTTACTGCACTACTAAAATGTTGTAGTAATTTATCTGATATTTTGTAGCTTCTGTCATAGCTCAAGCTGAAAAAACAGGAGGAAGACCTAAATTCACACTCAGAGGATGAACTGGTGCAGATAAGTTGTTTGTTTAGCAAAAGTGAATGTACAAAAGCTTAGTGATAGTCAGGAAAGCTCAGTTCAAAACCAGGTAAGGCAGTCCAAACAAACAAACATCGGTAAAGAGTAGCAATATCTAAAGTTCTGGTTCAAGAAACCAAAATTAAAAATCCAAAGAATACTGGGAAACATAAACACAGGGAAAGACTGAACGCCTGAACATTGAATGAAGACAAACTGACTCTGAAACCAAAGAACACACAGACTGAACACACAGGTGAGGACAGGACAACAGGACACAGGTGAAACTGGAGGGAAACGCATCAACAACAGGAAGTAAAGTTAAAGACATGAGGAGAGGGGAGAATTACAAAATAAAACAGGCAACACTGGGCTATACTATCACTGTAACTCTGACAGGTTCATGATATTTTTCTCCTGTGTCTCAGACAAACAGTTTACAGTGTGCTTTGTTTTGACATTACAGATCTTCATCATACTTTGACAACATGTCCGTCATTAAATTGGATTTCTGCCTCCTGCCTTACAGAAAAGAGAAGCAGGGCAATCATTTGTTATTTATTTTTCAATAAGAATTTTAGTTTGTAACCAACGATTACGTCTTTGTCCTGTCAGTCATGAGCTTTCCCTCCAAAGATCTGAGGGTGTTTACATCCATAGATGAAAACTGTTTCAGTATTTTACCTGTACTCGACCAATTCTAGTGGAGCAAAGAAAATTTGACCAACAGACGTTTTTCCCAGCAGCCATTTTGACATGAAATAGTAGTTAAACACAGGTGTTACCAATGTTACCAAGGTTCCATCCCATTTAGGTTGCTTTCACACCAGCGCTGTTTGGTCCTCTTTAAACGGACCAGAATTAGTTTCGTGCATAGTCCGGTTTGTTTGGGCAGGTGTGAAAGCTCATCTGAACTCTGGCCTGCCTGAAAACATGGGTCTCAGTGAACCCTGGTGTGGTTGGCTCACAGTGGGAAAGCAAACGGACCAACCAGCGAAGATCAGACATAAAATCCATCATCTAATGTTTGGTGTTCATTTGTGTTCGGGAACATCAAGTGATGTATTCTATCAAAAGATGTTTAACACACTGCGGAAATTAGCTGGAAACATATAATGCAGAGTCTGCAGTTGTTTTGCTGTTCATCCACACACACACAGTGCTGGCAACATACACTCAGTGTGAACACATAGACCTGCAGAAGCATATTGCATTCACAAAAGAGTTGGCTCCTTTTACTGAATTAACGAGACAGCTCCATCCCAGGTACCTACTCTCAGCCCCCCTGAGCCTAACCCCAATCCCATTACCAGCCTGGAGCATGTTCCAGTGTCAGGTATCTCAGACCTCTAAGACCCAAAGCCCCTAACACTGGCTCTTCAGCCCCACGACAGCCTCCAGTGAGTTCTCTACCCCCTAGACATGAGCCCCTGGTACTCTGCTAAAGAACCAGAGGGAAGCAGGTCGGTTCGGGCAGTGCCCGTGTAACCAGAGTGTTTTTCAATGACAATTCTCAGATTCTGAAGCCTTTTCCCCCCTCACACTGTCTTTTTTAAGTGGCAGTGTTTTGCAGTGTCACAGATTTTGTCATAGCTTTGAATGAGCTGTTTTGGCGTGCAGAGAAGGAGAGGAACAAGAAGAGTGTGATTTACATGCAGTATAATGAGACATGGCCACTACTCTGGACAACTTCCACACACACAGCCTTCTACTCTGTCTGTATTATGTATTTTATATATATATATATATATATATATATATATATATATATATATATATATATATATATATATATATATATATATATAACACTCATACAGACTTTGCAGGTGTCTTTGATAGACTTTCTCCTCATTGTTCTACAAGCTGACGTTGGTTTCCAATTTCGGGGGTCGGGGTCTTAAAATATAAAAGATATTTGCCTAAACTCAGCTTTTATTAGTTTATTATGATCCCATTTCATTTTCATTTCATGTCTGCTTGTAATGTTACTAGTCCTACCACTAGGTGTCACTGTGCACATTTACATGCTTGAAGATCAGTAAGCGTGAGAGTGTCTGCAGTGCTGCATGTCTTTTTTTTTTAAACATGGAATTGCACTTGATATTGATGATTCTGAAATGTTTTGATATTCAGAGCTTCACAATGTTTCATAGAGGGAAAGAAAGCAACGTTTTTTTTTTGCATTTATGCTTTCTCACACGTGGGGCTCATAGAGAGTTATAAATTATGACAAGCAGAACGCCGCTCTAGTCTATGTCTACGATATAGAGGGATTTTCTTTGAAATACTGATATATAATATAAGATAATATAACATGAGTCTCCATAACTCCTCCAAACCTGAGGATGGAGACGTGGAGCCAGTGTGATTTTAAAGGCTTTGGTGTAATAAGGGTACTCCTCTTTCTACTAACAGAAATCAACGGGAAGGATTCTGTGCGCTCAAATGTATTCATTATGGTTTTGAACCATTAAAGAATCTAAGAGCAGACAATTGTTTCAAAGCGTTGGTAAAAAGATCCTGCATGTTAAAGTGTGTCTGAGGGCAGGTTTAGAACTACTAGGTGATGTAAGAGTAGCTAAAGACAGGGTCAAAGGTTGGCAAAAGTAAAGAAGACCCTGAGGTAGAGAGCAAGAAATATACTTCTCGTTCCTCAAGCACATAACATTGAAAGTAATTATCCAGGTAGAAGTGCACAGAGTGAGGGAGAGAATGTGATATTTCTGAAGGACAGAGTTTCAGACAGGCAGACAAACTTTAAAAACAAAAAGAATAAAGAACCATGATAAAATATTCAAAAGAAAACAGAAATATCTTCAGCCCTTTAAAGGTTGATTGGAGCGCAGACAAAGAATGGTGTCATCAAGCAACATCGACAGGAAATGTGACACGCCACACAAAAGCTGTCTCAGTGTGTGAGATATGCAGATTTCTCCAAACTCGACCCAGCTCGGCGGCAGCGAAGGCGACTGCAGCGCCGTAAAGGCTAGAAAAGCCGCAAAATAGAAACACTCCGTCAAAAATTGAACAAGCCTCAGTAATTTATCAGGTCCGGGTTTGGATAGGATCCCATGTGGGTCTGGACCCAGACTGCAGTCTGATTCAGTCATCTAGCCTGTGTCTTATTGGACTGAGTCTGAATCAAGTAACTGGCTATATTTTCACATTTTCAAGTTCAGTTCTGTCGTTCAATATAAATATTGACTTTTTCCAAAATTCAATGCATTTTTTCCCTAAACTGCTCCTGTGTCTGTTTGGTCTGGACTGGAAACAGGTTAAGAAAGCTGGCCTGGCTCTGTCCGAAGGTCAAATAAGCCACCGCTTACCTCTAAACCTCTAAATTAACACATCGTATCTTGCTCGTTTAAGCTGATGGAGGTCAACCTTGCTGTGACGCCAAGCCTCAAGCTACACATGGGACACTTCACCCTTCACTCCACCGTCTATCCCATACAATGTAAACACATGGATGAGGAAACCATGGAGGAATACACGTGAACATCTCAATGTCTTGTCTGCAAATATAACACAACACATTTTTTTCGTTTTTTTCTATTATTTCCAGGAAACTTGCTGTCTTATATTCCAGTCAATAACGTATCAAAGTTGTTCACAGAAGCTCACATTTCTTTATTTTTTTTCCTTCACAATTTTTCCCGTTTTCTTTCTTCCGTCCTCTCTCAGCTGAACGACTGAAGCCGCTCCGTGCTGCAGATGGCCGCACGATTTCTTTCAGCCTTCAGCACACAAGCATGTGAGCAGCAACTTTTCTTTTATTAATACATTAATACGTTTCTCTCAAATGGAATTGTGGCTTGTTTGACTTGAAATACCTTTTATTTGCTTTTAGTTGGATTTTACCCCTTCAGGGATAAATAAAACATTTGAGCATCAAAATAATGCAGATCCATGAATATTTTACCAGTTTCAGTTGTAAAGAGTGGATTTTAAAAACATTTCAATGCAGACAGAAAAAAAAAACAGAAAAAATATCTACTGTGCAGCTTCTGGGGGCTGCTGCCTTCCTGTCATATAGTCTTATTACCCTAATATCAAAGCAAAACCAGCTGTGTCAATTCAGAGAGTGGGAAAGTGACTTTCTCTTGTTCTTACTTTGAAAAATAAGAGTAGAAGAAAACTTAAGAATCAAGTCAAGAGTCAATTTTTTGTTATATGAGTCAAAAAGGACTAAAAAATTCAACTGTACTGATAAATACTGAAACTGTTCCACATGAACCTCCATAAACCTACAAGCTGTTGATTTTACATTTCTGTATGTGCATGGATTAAGTAATGGAGACACGCATGACTCACACTGTGAATGAGTCCGTCAAAAGCTCTCGACTTGTCCCACCTGCTGGGCTTTCTTATATCTTATCCCTATCTAACTGCTACTGACCAAAATGGAAGTATTACATTACATTGCATTTCGCTGTGTTAATTCTACCAGGCTCGGCTCTTTGATGGCAGGACTGTGATGCTGTTTTGGTCTATACACCACCAAGAGCATTTTTTAAAAGTCGCCAGACTTTGTTAACTTGCTCAGACTTGGTCAATTTTTTTTTCGGTCTCTGTGATTCTACGATGCATCAGCTGTCAGACTGTTTTATTCTGCACAGGGTGTTTCATTTTGAAATTTGACTCGGTGCCGTTTCTGCGTCTGACTTTTGACCAGCTCCATCTGCTCTGTGCTGCTTGATGTCGCCTCCGTCAAAAATAGAGCAGCTGTGCATTCTCTGCAGAGCGAAGAACCGCTTCTGGGATGTTTCTGGTGGGGTCACAGATATTGTCTAGAACTGGTGGCACTGGTGGCGCAGTGCAGATGAGGCATATATTGTTTTACTTCGGTTGATGCCTGTGGCCTTAAAGATGCACGGATGTGTAAAACAATAAAATACTACTAGATAGCTTAAATATTATGGTGACGTTATGTGCCTGCGCGCATGGGATGCTGTTGTGAGCATGCGCAGAATAAACGATCCCAGTTTGACCCGGACCAAACAAGTGATGGCAGTCGATTCATTTTTCTCCCGTGAATACAGATACTAGCAAGGGCTAGCATACCTCTCTGGCCACTGAAAGAGTTATTAGACTACAAGAGAAATGTCTAATCCTACAATAATATTTAGAGGTGCAGGCTCATCATATACTGAACCAACATGACTCAGATTTCCTAGCATAAGTGTTACTTAGTGAGCATTAGAGATGTTGCTGTGCATATTTTTCAACTTTGAACCACCAGGCTAGCAGTTTCCACTGCTAAGCTATCCACATCCTGTCCAGATCAATACTTCACCGTCGTGAAGGGGGCCTGCTTGGCAATCAGCTGCAGGACAGAGCTTTTTATTCAGCAATGTGCTGGACCTGGGAGACTGTCCTCATCCCCTCACCCAACAGACTTTTTTTAATAGCTCAGATTTGGTCATTTTCTTTCGTTTATGTGCTTCTACACGTGTAAATATGCTATGTAGTTAATTAGTTTCTGTTTTGTCTGTTTTTACACCCGGCAGTTTGCACAGGGTATTTTATTTTGAAAATCTACTGGATTCTCTTTGCTTTTTCTGTGCCTGGCTTCCTGTCAGCGCGAGGTGCTCTGTGGAAATTGACACGGGCTGCTAGTGGCGTCCATCAAAAATAGAACAGCAGCACATTCAACGTGGATCCGAGCAGAGGCCTGCTTCTTGGACCTTTTTGAACTAGACCGCGGTGGAGCCGGTGGGGTTTGATACATTGACTATAATGGCCGCATATCACTGCAGTGACCGGTGGAATTGGGGGGGGGGGGGGGGGGGGGGGGGTCAGTCTGTGTTGTCTTTGCTGCTTAGAAACTTTGTAAGTGCTGCAATAAATGGAACTGAACCTTAGTTAGCATCACTGGTTTATCATTGTTATCATAGATGTGTGTATTATCATGTTTTATTGTTAAATATTGGACTAAGATGTCTCAACTGTTTTCCTTCAGTATTTCTGTAGATAAATAAAATCATGCAAACATATATAGAAATGATGCACCATCAGTTAATATTAAGAGATGAAAGCAGAAAACAGACCTCAGTTTTATGTGGCGAGCTCTCCTATTAGAGCAAGCTGTTGCTGTTGATGCATCATTTGCATCATCTCCACCATCTGCTGCTGTGACTGTGGTGCTCTCCCCCTTTGCTCCTCTATCTCGAGCTATTTCGACTTTAACTTCCTGTTTGAGCTCTCTATCAGCTTGGCTTCTCCACCTTAAAAAAATGTAGTTCTATCATTCCCACTTCTCCGTCCTCACACGGCCTCTGTTTGATTTGGTGCGGCCCACCCTTTTCCATTGGTCTCCTCTGCCTATAGCTTCTTCTGCTCTGGGCCTGATCTGCATCACTCTTCCCCTGTTGTCATTACATCCTCTGATTAATTCAGCTGATTCCTCCTTCTCTGTTATTTCTTCAATCAGCATATTAAATTGTGCTATTTCCACTGATCTCTGCCTACCTTTCTCACCTTTACTAACTGTCTTTTGAATCAGGACCTTTGAGAAACTTTAAATTGCAGGTCCATGGAACTATCTAAGGTGTCTGCCTTTGTAGACCACCTCCTCTCGTCCTCACTGACCTTTTTGTATCTGAAGAGCTCTGACATAAGTGAGTTTCTCTAGTGAATACAACGTTGTGCCTGTCTGTCTACTCCCTGGAGCCTCTAGACAGAGTACATATGGGCAGCTAGTTAGACAGTCACATCATTTTGGATATAAAGTAGGTTATTAAGCTTAATCCTAGAGCAAGAACTAAACCAGGGGTTGTGTGGGATAGTGGGCCTCCCCTAGGAGAACTCAAAAGCAGTCACCAATCAGAGTCAGGAGAATCGATTAGTACCACCCACATCCACCTTTGACCCACCAATGACAATCCAGAATGAAGTAAACCAAAAGGTAGTATATCGCACCAAGAGGTCACACTTCACTGTCTAAAGGCCAACTCACACCGGAGGCGGAACGGCAGCGGAACGGCAGTGCCGCGGTCACCATAGCAAAGAGCCGCCAGTCTAGTCAATGAGAGCACTCACACATGGCTCGTCTCAGAAGCGTCCCAGAAGCGGCTCGCAGCTTTCTGTAGCACTTCTATTTTTGCCGCGAGCCGCTGCTAAACCTCGTAAATTTTAACAGAGCTCTGCGCACCAGACAGGAAATCCAACACAGAATCAACATAATAAACTTCCGCCCCCTTTCAAAATAAAACACAATACGCAGTTCATGTAGCTTTTTACAACTTCACATCAACGTTACGTCATGACCGGTGGCACCAGGTGTTTAAAAGATCGATCAAAGGGTCTCAACATGAACGATGAGAGACTAATTGTTGAAGTGGAACAACACACAATCATTTATGACACAACAGATGCTTTTTATAATCTCCTCCATGTCAGAGAAGCAAAGTCAGCTGTTTGTTGTTGTTGTTTTCTTTATACACTGTTTATCGCAGGGTCTCGCATATGTCCAGGATTCTCGCGTGATCTTGTGATCTCGCGTGAATACGGCCGGCTCGCTCCGCTGCCGTTCCGCGGCTGACACGCGTCCTGTGTGAGTTGACGCCGGGCAAAGGACCGTTCCGCCTCCTGTGTGAGTCCTGTCAAAGCCTGTTTGTCTTTATGTAAACAACCAGGAGCTTCATGATTGATTCAAACTAAAGCAGAGACATAGCAGGAGACATTAGCAGCGTTTCCTCGCGCTGGAATAGAACTTTTGACAAAAAACAGCAAAGATAACACATACTGTATTGTTTTGTGGATTTTTGTTGCTACTCTGTGGGGGCTGGCTCTCCGAGTTTTCATCGCACAGTGATGATACACATATCTTTGTAAAATATATTTTTATTTTTTCCCTCGCTGAGCCTCCCCTGAAGTCCTCTAGCACCCCCCAAGAGGGGCGCGCCTCACACTTTGAAAACCGCTGAACTAAACAAATTCAAAAAAATGATAACAGGTAAATGATGTACTTCCTTGCCAGACACTCTTTTTTCTCATCATAACATTGACCTGTCAGTACACCACACTACAACATATCCTCACCGCCCCAGTACCTGCATGCTGCCTGCTCTACAAATATGTACCGTGTACAATGTCTCTTGCCCCACCCGGCGCGTGCACCTATCAAAGCTCAGTCAGCTTCTGTGGTCAGTTGAGTTTTGTCCCTGATGCATGGATAAGTAGCCTCTTCCGGGATCCGGTGGTGCCGCCTTACAGGTGTTACAGCTCACCTTTGAGGTAAGAGCAGAGATGCAGTGCAGTAGGTCAGTAAGCTCACTGATAGAGATGCCAAAATTTATAGGAGGAAAAATGACAGGAAGGAAGATAAAAGAAGCCAGCGTAGGAAAAATGAGAATGTTAATAGGAGTGTTAAAGTAGTTTGGATAGAATGGTTTACATGCTCTCTTTTAAGTACATCCATTGAATTTACTCAGGTGATGATGGTGTTAGCTTCATTTCAATGACTTTGGTGTGTAGGTGATTCACGCCCTGCCCCTGGAGAATCCAACCCCCCCATGAGTCATAAGTGCTGGTCACCTCTCCACGGGAAGTGGTCCTCTGCTGTGCATGAAGTGCATGGGTCAGGAGGATGCCATGTGAGGTGTTATGGGGAAGCTAAATCACTATCCATCATTCAGTTTGTACTCTGTGTGAGTCAAAACACGCAAGGGGGGACTAATGAGGGAGAAAAGTGCATTTACCCTGTACATTATGCCATGTGATCTCATTATATATATATCTACATGGCAGTATGTCCGCTGGATGATTGTATACCAGCAGTCTGTGCAGCCAACTATCACAACCCTCAGCTGTGCAGGGAGGTTTGGAGTGTCAAACACAAAGAAACAAGGTGAATTATTTTGGTCTGGTTAAAGCTATAATGAGGCGGCACTGTTGCCTCACAGCAAGAAGGTTCCTAGTTTGTACCATGGAACCTTTCCTTGTGCAGTTCCAGTGTTCGTTGGTTCTTAATCCCAAAGTCCAAAGACATGCAGATTAATTGGTGACTCTAAATTGCCCATAGGTGTGAATTGTTGGTGTGTCAACCCTGTAATAAACTGGCAACTTGTCTAGAGTGTACCCCACCTTTTGCCCAATGTCAGCTTAGACCAGACCTCTGCAACCCTGATGACGATAAGTGATTAAGGATAATGAATTAATAGATGAAAGATATAGAGAAGCTGAAATCTGGCATGGGTTGGGGGACATTCGGTATGCACAAATGTGATGAGAACCCAATCCGACCCTGGACAGTTGAGCCAAACGTTAACTAAACTGTGCATGTGTATTCTGTATTCTGAATCAAGACTTGTAACCAGATTGATGACAAACAAAATCAATGAAGAACCTGCTAGTGCAAACTGAATATATGGTAAGGTTGCAAAGGTCAGAGACTGCCCCGGGAAAAAAACAAAAACTAGCAAGTGGAATGTTGCCATGTGTTAAACTGTTACTGCTACAAATTGGGACATTAG
This sequence comes from Collichthys lucidus, assembly GCA_004119915.2. Classification (NCBI taxonomy): domain Eukaryota; kingdom Metazoa; phylum Chordata; class Actinopteri; family Sciaenidae; genus Collichthys; species Collichthys lucidus. The sequence goes on from CM014079.1 coordinate 37,682,752, forward strand.
GAATGGGTGGTCCATGAGTGAGGCTGGTGTTAATCGCTTAATTAAGAGAATAAATGTTGAAATAACAGCTAACAGCCTGGGTGTAACTCACCAGAGGATAAAGGGGGTTGAGAAGTCCAAAATAGGTAACCACTGAGGCAAAACAGGTGGTCTGTGAATAGAAATCGGACTGCAATGGTCCCATGATATTGGCGACAGGGAAGTCGAGTCTACAGCAATCAGACTATTAAAAATATAATCCTTCAAGGCCAGCCTTTGGCAGAAACTATGGCAGGACAGAGTTTCTGTGTCCAGTCAGAGCATCCCCATATGTATGACAGTGCCCGAGCAGATCACTGATGAGGTTCTTATGCAGGTCTGAGCAATAATCCCAGGACAGTGTTCGTCTGTGATTTGCTCCGTCACAAATAAATATGCATTGACTTAAAATCTGTCAGGTTCAGTTTTGTGAGCATACTTTAACCATTACCTCACAGCATGAGCAAAGTAACTCTCGTCCATCGCTGCCAAACAACTCAAGCTTGTCGGTTTCTCCATAAATTCTCATCACCAGACATTTTGCGAACGTTTGACAAAAACTGAGATATGAGTGGTGCATCCAGATGACTGTTATTGTAACAGCTGTGAATTTTTCATCAGACTTTGTTTGAACACTCAGCTGGCTCCCTGTTGTGCACAGACAGCTGCCTGGTGTCCGTCACCAAGGGACAAAATGCTCGTTACAGAAAGTGATTAAAGGTAATCATGAAATATTGCTCACCTTCATGTGACTTTCTGCTGAAGGACAGTGCGTGTGTGTGTGTGGGTGTGTGTGTGTTGGGCTGTAATATCATCCCATAAACCCAGCACAGTGTTCAGCACGCAGTATTAGTGTTGAGCCCGATGTGTGCAATTAACAGACAGGCTCATTAATGCCTAATCACCTCAAACATCGAGGTGTTCGCCCACTCATTAAATTCTCATTGTGCTGTGTTGTTTACAGTGTGGATGACTTCAGTGCAGCATTACCCAGCCTGCATCATGTGGGACAGAAAGAGAGAGGGAGAGAAATGGGAAATTAAACTTCACTGGCTGCTCACCGTAGAAACTGTTCTGTTCTGAAGTAATTCTGCCTTTACTCTCCTAAATGTGAACGCAATTATCACGGCCCGTGCCCCTTGAAGCTGGAGCTGCTCTCTCTTTATTTGTGTGTGTGTGTGTACTTGACTGCAGGAGTGGAGTGGTGTGTGGGTGTCAGGTGACAAGCTGTAGCCATGGTTAATCAACTCTGCTTTATATACCTGGGTTCAGCCCCAGCTCACTGCCACATTGTAGATTCTGCTTTATTGCTAACCTCTGTTCCCCTTGTGCTGCCTCATGCCTCCATTGTGTCCTGATCTACCTAACCCCTAACCCTAACCCTATGCCACAACCCCAACCCTGAACCTGAACACTCACTCTGTGCCTGGATCTCTGGAAACTCTCCGCCTGCTTGCCTCCCCTCCACCACCTTACGCGACTCCAGTCTCCATACTAACAGCTCAACCTCCCCGCCTATCTAGCCGGCCCACATTATACTCTTATCCACTTTTCTTGGAATAAGCACTTACTTCATCTTCCAGTTTTCTGTGTCTGTGTGCTGCGATTGTCTCTAAAGAGATAATGGGTTATAGTTTCTCTTGTCCTCTTATCAATAAACTGTTTCTAAAATCAGTCCTTCAACAAGAGATACCAATCTGCAAACAAATGGAGTTACTTTAGACCCCCGCTCACTCTCATTTGCAGGTTATTAGACACCTTGGTTGAAATTATGCAAAGGCATTCAGGCTGAAAAAGTTTTTTTAACAGACTATGAATAAGTGTTGCTGCAGCATAGTTTAAATATCTATATATAATTGTGAAGCTGGTCCTATATGATATTAAGAGATATATAGCGTACCCAATGTTAGTTAGTTAGTTTCCCAGGTATTTGTATCAACCAAGCCAAACATGAAGGTAAACAACACAACACACAGCAGCAGCTAATATTACTGACTAGTCCAACAGCAGTCAGAACAGCTCGGCATCTGTTTGATTTCATTATTATTTTCCTTTTATTTCACCAGGCTCTCACCAACGACTATAATGACCAACTGATTTATCAGGCAGCTCTAAAAGCACTGAAAGCTTTACAAGATATTTATTATACTTGTTAGGATTTTGATCCTGTTTAATCTCCATATGGTATTTGATTATAGAATCATTAAAGATTATAGACTTTCAAAAAAAAGGCACTCCTAAACTTCATGACCTAGACTTAACAGGAAGTCAGCCATTTAAAATGAACTGTTCAATTTCAGCGAACTTTTATATTTTCACACATTACACTTTAACAAATTCCTCCTAGAAACTGTAAAGTAGGTCAGTACAATCCAAAGCCTGGAACCTTTGAAATGTTAAATTGCAAAGGTCTTTGGATTTCTGCGTCTACGTGGTGTGGTGACCTTGTGAGTTTTCATGAAAGTGTTCAAAGAAATGAGCGATAGCACATGAAGGCATTAACTTGCATACTGAGATGGGACTTAAACAATGAGTCTGCTCTGACTTCCAGCCACAAAAAGCGCACACAGCAGTGACTTGAGGGTGTAGACCATAGTGGGGTCTACACACATTTGATTGAAAATTTCAGAGCCATGTCAGCTCATTTGTCACGTGCCGATGCCCTGCGTATATATGAGTTATTAATAACTATTGTTCTCAGAGGTCATTTCTAGAATTGATTGCCGATATTATGTAAATCACGTCACATAAAACTGATGTTACATTAGGTTCACTTAGAGATTGGCACTGTGCTGTGATTGGAAGCAGTGTGGTTAGTAGAGAGTAAATCTCTAATACAAACATACAGAAATAATATGGAATTAACTCTACACCTTGGAAATATACTGTAGGCATGGTGGGTGGTAATTCTGTGAAGAAAAGAGGAGAAGCGAGGTGAGATAAAAGAATCAATTAATAGAGAAAAGCAACATACTGACACACTGTATGACCATGGATTATTCCGCAAGAGTACCTTAGTCCTCATGTTTGGGTCCGGCAGGATTAGTGCTATTCTGTTAATGAACTGATCGAATGTTTGTTGCTTCTCCAGTGTTTGGATTTGCAACTTTCTGTATTTCAAATTATAAACTGAGCTTCTGAGTTTTTAAACTGCTGTTCAGACGAAATGAGCAAATACACAGAGACACTGTTTACTGCAGTAAAAGGGAGGTGGTTTGGGATAAGATTGGACCGCAGACTGAAGGAAAGCAGCATCCAACAAACCCCTTCAAGACTCCTTCAAGAGGAAGAGCATTCCAGGAGGAGACCTCATGAAGCGGACTGAATCTGAATTCAAAGTGTGTGCCAATCTGGATTAAAAGCAAACTCTGAAGAATTGAAAATATAATATATATTTGTCTCCAGTGTTATTCTACAATATAGAAAGCCTCTGGTTAGAATATGCTTGAAACTGGTTGTTCTGGACCTAATACTCTGCAAACGCTTGTCCTAGAGGAGGGGATCAAAAACTTTCACCACCCTCCTCAGCAGCAGAGCAGATGTTGGAGGTGTTACATGAAGCTGTGCTTATCGGATAAATGTAGAAGAGTAAGAAGTAACAATATTTCCTTCTGAAAAGTAATAAAGTAGTGATACAACGTATCACAAAAATGGCAGATACTGTACTTCTTATGAGCAAGTTTCACCAGAAAAAAACATATTAGTATCTGTATTTATGATGAAGAAGATCTCATTTGCCAGCTCTGTTACCAGTTATACACTGAAATGTATTTATTCAAGTATATATACATGTATATATGGTTAAACAGATGCACAAACACAAATAATTGTATACTCGTAGATCCCTTAAATTTGTATTTCGAGTATACTGCTTGAGCAAATTTAGAACAGTGGCAATGCTAAAATGAAATTTGCATTGAGGCTTAATGAGCCTACATCAGATTGATCAGATGGATTTGATTTTGTCATTTTGTAATTTGTAATTTTCACTTCTAAGTACTCATAAGATAACATATTCCACAGAGACGCAAACACCAAATAATTTTTCAACAGTGTTCAACTTGATTTGCGGTTTCACACAGTGCTGTTGTTACTTCAGTCTAAACCAGGGCAGGGCTGACTGTCAGAGCAGGGTGGAGAACATAAAGCATAGACACCAGCAGAGAGGCAGGGGGTTCTGCCCTCCCTGAAGATGTCTCCTTATTAGCCTTGTTAGTGACATCCACAGGCCTCAGCAGGACAATGATGGGACATCTGCTCAGCTCTGCTGGCGGCCACAGAGCCTCTTCAGAGGGCAGATTTGTGTTCTAGTCAGAGAACCCGGTGGGATCAACAGGCAGGAGGGTTACAGCAGTCGCATCATGGACTGGCCACACATATTTCACAAAGACACTGAATATCTTGTCCCCCCGGGGAGTGTCACATGCAGCTTTCATCATGTTCCCAGAAGTTGCGTTAATCTCACCAAACCAAAGGCTGCTGCTGACTGTCTCCAAGCAGAAACTTACGCCAAATTAATTTTACCCTACAGTTATGTGGCTGAGGCATGCTGATATATTCTTCACGAATAATACATGCAAAAGCATGGCTGCAATTTAATTCTTGTGACTGAGAGAGGGAAAAACAACATGCAAACCATCACCAATAATCAAAACGAACGTGTTATCAGTGCATGCAGACAGACCTTGAGCTTTCTGGGAGTTTGTGACTTGTGTTGCTGCAGTTGGATGATTTCTGGACCCTGCGAGAACTGACAAATGGACTGCAGTGTGGTGCCAACGCTGTGACAAACATCACTTTGGCAGCTTCAAGCCAAACATTCAGCGGACGCTTTGTGCCATCAATAGCCATCGTGTTGTTATCAGTCAGACTGTGGCGATGGTTGTTATTTGTTTTAATGCTGCAGGCTGAAAGGCCTCTGATGCTGCCAGCTCCACACTGAATCAGTTTAATACAAAGGCGCACAAGCAGCTTTGGTGAATAATTGGCCACTTTTGCAATCCCGACCTTCTGCTTGCAATTTTATGAACATGGAAATGTAATAAGTACACTATCTGCAAAGCAACCCCGAAAGTGGAGTTCTCCACATGCCTGATAGAGGATTAAAGTGAATTTGAAAACTTCCCCCTATCTCCCCCAAGCGTTTCCATTTCCATCATCTCAGAAGAGTCCAACTAAGTATAGCAACTGCTTCTCTACCAACCTTTCCTACATCTTCTCTGACCCTCAAAGGTCGCTTGACTGAAATTGCAGACAGTTTTGACTTGAGGATACCTTTTTAGAATTCTGTTAAACACTCTATTTTACAGGTCACTATACTACTCCCCTATACTCTTTCATTAAATTATACAGTAAAGCTTCAACGTCACTGTAATTATGACTTTTGCTAGAAAATGCAGGGAGCTGTGCCAGAAGGCAAAGCTCTTGATTTTTCCAGTCCATCCACACTCCAACCCTCACCTACTGTATGGTCATGAGCTTTGGGTAGTGACTGAAAGATTGAGATCGTGGATTCAAGCGGCTGAAATGAGCTTCCGAACTCATCCTAAAAGATAGGGTGAGGAGCTTGGACATCTGGGGGGTGCTCGGAGTAGAGCCGCTGCTCCTTTCGAGTCGAAAAGGAACCTGCTGAGGTGGTCTGGGTATCTGATTAGGATGCCCCCTGTGCACCTTCCTTTGGAGGTGTTCCGTGCACGTCCAGCTGGGAAGATCCAGACCCAGACCCTGCTGGAGGGACTACATCTAGCCTGTGAATGCCCCGAAAGAAGAAAATGAAGGGATAGAATGGATGATGACCTGCTATCCCTGCAACTTTTATCTGATGATAGTACCAGATAACCAGTTTCATGGTTATTCATCGAGTGAGTACTTCAGCCTGGATGGAACAGGAGCGAACAGACTGCCAGGGTATTTAAAAACAGAGAGTAGAAAGAGCGAATAGATATGATATTTGCTGAACCAAGGTTAACAAAGCAAATTCATGTTGGAAGAGTAAGTAAGATTATACTCAGTGAGACTTTATGAAGAACCGGAAGAACTGAGCTGACCTCTGGGGAAATTAGATCTGACCTGTCCATGACTGGGCCCCAGCGTTTCAGTGAACCAAGGTTATTATTTTTGAGAAAGAAGAAAAATCATATTTAAAATAAACCTGGGAGGGGGTCTTCGGTCTCAGTGGTGATAACTGAGTGGCTTCAGGCTGTTTGTTCTTACAGAATAAACAATCACAGTGAAAATAATTCAGTGTCTCTGCAGAGAACAAAAGCTCCTTAAGGAATCTCATCAGCCCTCCAATGTGTCGGTGAGGGAGAACTGACGACTTCATCTGATGACATATCCTGTACATCGAAACATCTTAAGTAGCCACAACAATGCAGAATATTGCAGTTACACTGAGGCCTGAAACAACAACTTCAGAGATTATGATGTGACTGCTGACCCGTGAACATTAGCTGAGACATTTTTTTTTGTTTTTTGTTCATTGATCTAAAAATGTGAGTGAAAAATAAAGACAAAAAACTCAATTACAGTCATATTAGAGTCAGAGAAAAAAGGTTTCAGTGAACGAAACAGTTCTGCCTCAGGTTTCAAACAACACTCAGGTTTCAGAATGCTTTCTTTTGGATGGTGCCTTAAATATCAACACAGTCCACCAATTCACTTTGTGCTTCAGCTTTAAGTGTATCAAATATCAAGAATTGAGATGATGGTGTTTTTCTGGATTTACCAAAATCTGGCACAGTGTCACACGGAGAGCCCACAATCCATATCATGTGTTGATGTGCACCCATGTGTTCAAGTACAAACATGCAACTGACATATCATTAAAGGAGAACAATTATTCCCCTTTTCCACCAGTTCAGGTCCCAGGCACCTTAATGACGTGTCTGTGAAATCATCCACGATCCAAATGAGCTACTGCCAGCTGCCACCCCCCTCCTCCGCCCTGCGTGCCCACAGTGTTGTCACGTTTCCAGAGTTTACCTGGGAGACACGTGGCTGCTGGAGAAAACGTCACTTTGCAAAAAGATATATTTAAACTAGAGTCAGACACAAGGATATTTCTGAATGGTGAGTTTATGTAATGTGTTTTTATATCTTTTTATATGTTTGAACTCTGGCTAACACTATGTTTATGTACTGGCTAATGTGAAGCTATGTAGATGAATGGAATTAATTACAAGTGATGTACGTAACATTACTCAGCTGTTCCCCTCACACCAGTAACAGACAAGCTCAGCCAGCATGTTTGCTCCACAGCCGTACAGGTGGGAAATAAATTTTTGACTTATTAGTAAGTCATTCTTTTGTCTGAACTCTATTAGCCACGTTACTTTATTACAGACATTTGGCAGAGCAGACTATGGGCCTTTATGTCTAAGGGGAATAGAGCAGTAAGTTATTTTATGCATATTAGTAGTCTGTTGGATACAAATGAGGTGACTGGAGCGAGCTTTGCCAGAGCAGGCAGTGTTTCTGAAACCTCATAACATGTTCGTTTACCTGATTTTGATGAATAGAGATACTATGTACTTATTGACATGAACAACTTGAATAAGTTGTTGCATTTTGTAACATGTGCACCTATTAATATGTTCATAATTTCTATAATATAATGTGACTTACCGTTTCCAATGTATTAGGTTACAAGACCCATTCCACCAACATGTATGGTTGACCACCAGCCTGCCTTGAACCTGTGTGTAATCTATCTACAGAGCAGACTATGGGCCTGTACGTCTGAGGGGAATAGAGTAAGTTCTTTTATGCATGGAAGTAGTCTGTTACTATTGTAATATAAATGAGTAAAGAATAAAGCACAATAAAATACTGTCCCCTCTATCTTACATTGTTTACTGTTAATCTGTCAAGTTTGTTACCTGCTAACATGTAACAGTTCAGATAGATTTAACCTTTATCGTTATGATTCCTTCAAACATCACGCAACTTTTCAAACAAACGTATTCAATATACTACCTAGAACAGCAGTCTGAAGAAGTTTAGATCGGCATTTAGGTTTCACAGAATTTCAGAAGAAAAGATGGACACATGTTAAAAAAGCATGTCACTGTGTAGTTTAGACTAACCATTATGTACACTTTGTTTTAGCTGTTACAGATACTAGGCCTACAGGAGCTCTGTGAGCTGGTGTTGGGGATTTATCGGCCAGAGAATCAGGGTGGTACTGCTCAGCTGTGTGGTGTGATGGATATGGAGTCCCCAGACAGTCAAGGAAGCTACGCGGGGTCAGACCGGTTCTTGATTGAACCTCGACACATAGCCGGCTACAACCTCTTGCTTCTCATGTCTTGCAAACTGGGCTGCGAGATCCTCAGGGATGGGGATCTTCAGCACCTCATCCACGTATGGGCCAGAATCTAGCAAAACCTTCTCGAAGATGAGGTCCAACATAACCATTAAGACAATATAGGAGGGAGAAAATTGATATACTTTGTGAAATTATCCAACTTACATAAGTTAAGAGCCCTATTTTATGTTATATATTTTTCACTTGTATAATGTTGGCACATTCATTGACTTATTGCCATTTATTAAAAGGTTGTAAAAATTACCCGAGGTTGGTTCTACTTTCACTTAGCTGTTGCTGTTGTTGGGAAGTTCAATCTGAATAGCAGCTCACCAGCTGATGTTGTAGCGTAGGGACGCCCACCACTTTCAAGTGGAGGGCTGCCAGGTAGAGTCTAAGGAAAAAAAAAGAATAACACAGAAATATGAGGAATATGATTGAGAGCACAAATATAAATATACATTGTATTCATTCACTAAGTATCAGAATTACCTTTATTTGCCAGGTGTACACACACACACACACACACACACACACACACACACACACACACACACACACACACACACACACACACACACACACACACAAACTTTCCATACATATACATATATTGAGAGCAGCATGTAAACAGAGACATATTCGTTGTGTGTACACAAACCTGGCCAATAAAGTGATTCTGAAAGTTACTACTTGTTAATTCTTTCAGTCCAGAAGCCTGCATGAACAGGCAGCCTGACATGTCACTAAAACCGGACAATATCCAGGTAGATGGATAATGGTAATGCTGTCATTGTATTGTAGCTTTGTCTACTTTATGTACCCAGCTCCCTAAGACCAGTGAGGGGTCTCTCTTTGTCTCAAACCGAGGAGGACACAGACAATAAAAGTGAAAATGTTGGAGCTGGCGGGTGGAGACTGGGTGTTGGCGTCTGCTGGAGAGCTCAAAAAGTGGTTGAGGTCTGCAAGTTTTGTACGTCATAGCCGGAGTGGAATTTGACTGGCTTACCCAGAGACAAGCAGCAAGAGGGGGGTGCGGCGGCTGCAGCTCACGCAAAATGGACGTGGTTGTTGTTTTTAACAGTGGGGGGGTTTGTACTAATATTTTTGAATATTTTTGAATTAAAAATATTAGTAAAGAAGAGCTGAAAAAGTGATTTTTGCCTAATTTGTCCCCTTTAAAGAGGAAATGCATTTCCAGCCCTATATTTTTATTCTGCTACTCTACTAGTAGCTTTGCATGATTCACATGAAAAGCATAAAGCGTGTGACAGCTACAGTAACTTAGCTTGGAAATTAGAAATAGGGGGCAATGATTAATAATAATACTAATATTAATAATAATACATTTTTTATGTATCGAAAGAGTTATGAATTTTATTTATCTGAAATCCTCAAAGCATGTGACAGTATGTCAGTTGTTTCATAAATCGTCTTCAGTCTTCATTCTGATTCTAAGAGGATTCAATAATAACTTAATATTAATCAAGATGTCTGATTATACACTAGACATTTACCACTCGATACATGTTTTGAGTTACAATAACAAAGAATATGTCACCCTCTAGGATGTGCCTTTCAAACTGTATCCTTATTCTAATACACAACTTTGAAAGTCTTAACTTTGGTAATCTATTGCACTGAACGTCCAAACTGTACTTTATGTGTCAAACATTGTGCTGACCCAACACAAACTATTTCATACAGCTGTTTTTAATTCAACTTTTGTAACATAAACCACAAAGTCTTCATCACACTTTCCCTATCTCGTCTCATGGCATTGTCCATTTCTTGGTATCTTGGAGTAGCATCAAAACAAGTTGGATACTGAGAAGCAATCTCAGCATGCAATTCAAATCTAAATAAAGGTCCCGTCTTAGTTATTGTCTTCTTCATCTTCATCAGGATGTATCCGGTGTTCTTCTGCTACAAATTCATAAATAACAATATTTTTAGAATCCATTTTCTTTTTAATTAAAGTTAGCTGTAAAACCCTGCATTAGATGGAAGATGAATTGTTATAAAGCTGAAAACATCACAACTCAACAAGACACAAATATTTTCCTGAGCTGTGACAGTGTAACTACAAATATATGCTGATCTTATAGATCCGATCATATGATGAGAACTACCTAACATTATATAGTAGAAGAGTTGAGATGATGTTGAGTATAGAAGAGTATAAAGTAGTTAGAGTAATCCAGTAATCCTGCAGTAACTGCTTATCTTCATCAGGGTCACTGTGAGGCTGGAGCCTATCCCAGCAGACTTAGCTGACCAGTTAACGTGTTAAGGTCATGTTTTTGGGCTGTGGGAGGAAGCTGGAGTACCCGGTGAGAACCCAGGCAACCCGTGGAGAATATGTAAACTCTACACAGAAAGGTAGGTTCAAACCAGTAACCTGCTTGATGTGAGGTGCTTGTGCTAACCACTGCACCACCGTGCTGCCGTATTTACATAGTTTTACATTTTCAAATGCAGGGTGTGGTGTTCTTATGTTTTTATGTGAAGCACTTTGTCTCACATTTATTGTATAAAAAGTGCTGTACAAATAAAGTCTGATTGATTGATTGATCAGTACTGTTGCATTAGTAGTATTTTACTTAAGTAAAGGATCTGAGTACTTTCCGACACTGCAAGCACATCATGTTTAATTAGGAAAGTAGTTCATAAACATGTGCACCAAGGGCGACCATTTACAGCCTGTTAGGAACTGAGTCCAATTAGCTGACAATTAGCTTTATCAGCCACCATCAGTAATCACTACACATCAGTAGACAGTAAAGCAAACATTCATCAAACAATAAGTACAGCAGTCGACATCAGACATCCTTATCATCCAATCAAGGTGTGTTTCTCAAGCGGTGGCAAAATGTTAAAAAATATTTCAACTGAACTAAAGCTTCCCTCTGATAATTCATTTTAAGAAAGATATTCACAGTTTCTTACTAAAATTCTTTATAAATACATGACTTAAGAAGCACAAGATGAAATGTATCAAACATAAAGAGGGTTCTCATAACTTTGGCATCAGTGTCATTCATAAAAATAAACTAGATTTGGGTATAGACTTTATATTTTGGATTTTGTTGCCTCAGCTCTTTACCAGATCTGGGAATTTGTAGACTGCGTCAACACCTTGAACTCGTTGTTGTGTTCCTCAAACCATTTTCAACAATCGTTACTTTGTGGCCAGGGCAGATTATCCTGCTGAACGAGGACACTGCCATTAGGGAATACCATTTCCATGGCAAAGTGCTCAGTGGAAAGTCAAAAGACAAACATCCACATGAATGGCAGGACCCAAGAATCCCTGGCAGAACATTGCCCAAAACATTGTCTCGTTCTGTTCGATCGGGGAACAGCCTTCGCTGCCCACATGCATCAATGAGGCTTGGTCACGCGTGACCCCGTTGCCGGTTCACCGCTTTTCTTGGACCACTTAGTTCCAATAGGTACTGACTACTGCAGACTGGGAACACCTTGTTAGGATTTGCAAGTCTGGTCCATTTTCTTGTGTTCTCTTGGTGTTTTTTCCTGTGTCTTACACTGTTGAGATCAGTGACTTCAAACCCCAGCAGGAGCGTTTCAGAAGCAAAGCGCTTTGCCCGCCAGACTTTGTTTACTTGCTCAGATTTAATTGAATTTTTCCTGGTTTATGTGCTTGTACCATGATTAAACATGCTATGCAGCTTCCCTTTTATTTGTGTGTCAGACTTCTGACCAGCTCGCTCTGAGCAAGTAAACAAAGTCTGACGGGCAAAACGCTACACTTCTAAAACGCTCCTGGTGGGGTTTGAATTCACCTGGAGAATGGACCAAAATGGAGACGTGCCTGGTGGAGTTTCAAAGTTATATCCCACCCACTGACAGGTGCCATGATGACGAGTAAATCTCATTAATCGAAGTTATTCCGTTCAACTGTCAGTTGTCATCATGTTATGGCTTATTGGTACATGTGCTCATTGGTGGATCAGAAGGTTTAAAATGAGATTTTCTTATTACTATTATTATAGATGCATCAATACATACGTCACTTAACTGGACACATACTGTACAATCACACTGCATGTACTACTGCAGCATACTATGAGTCTGTAGTTGATTTTGGCAGTCATAATGTATTGTGAGCTCCATCAGTCAACCTCAAGTGCATGTCTCAGAGAAAGCACACATATATATAATCAGTCTCTTGCTGCTGTCTTATGACACAATGAAAACCCGGCAGTCATTCTATAAAAAGCATCAAAAAAGATTTGCAATTCTAACATGCTGCTGGCGGTGCTAACAGAAACAGTCACACACAAGGCTAATGCATTAATCAAGAGTACAATACCGTCAGTAAAATGTTAAATGAAGGATAATTTAGTGTTATTAAGGTTTTAAATGTCCCAGAGCTCAACAGATTTGAGCAGAAAGTCTTTGCAGCCCGGTTCTCTGATCTCCTTCTGCTATCGGTTGTCTTGAGGTGTGACGCTGAGGAGCAAGGGGTATAGCGAGTGACAGATAGTTGTGGGAGATCGCTCCGGGGCGATCACACTTAAAAACATCAGCTGCTGAGCTGTCACGGGTTGAGAGGCGGCTTCTGCTCCCAGGTGCTGCTGAATAAAATAAAGGGGGAGTCTCTGGGACCCCTCCTCCCATCTCCACACCCAGCGAAGCAGCACTAACAGGATGGGCCTGTGAATTACTGCACTGTGAAAGACAGGTACAATTATCCCTGAGTGAGCAGTTTCATAATGCCCCAGCGTTCTTCTCTGCACAGCTCCTCGTATGAATGTTGAATGAATGTGTGCAGTGCTAATAAAATCTGCATAGCCTTTATTTCCAGCTGCAAATGAAAAGTGTCTCTGCGAAGCAAACAAAGAGCAGAGGAGATGAAGAATCTGCCCAGCCAAACACTGACACTGGATGTGTCAAAAAATGATAAAGGGGCACTTAGAAGACGAAAGCCCATCATATTTCCAATAGGATCATAATCATTTCTGCTGTGAAAGTCACATCAATTATTTACTAGTATGCATAGAAGCCAAGCACAGTCAATTAAATATTGAGGGGTTACATATAATTAGCACAGCAGTTGGCTCTACAGCTAATTTATAAAAGATTTGACACAGTAACAACAAAGAAATGTAGATGATGAGAAGTGGAATACTGTGCATGGTCATTTCAAGCACTGTATGAATATTCAACTCGTAATGAGTACTGTCACAATTCAAAGACTGCATGCTACAAAAAGTGCATTAAATCAAGTCAGAATATGTAGTCTCAATGAACCCAGAGATATCTTTAAACCAGTTACAGTGCAACAAGGACGTGCAGTAATAAATACTTTAGTCTACAAGTTGAAAAGGCGATAGATTCTTCATGTCCTGTTGTGGTTGTTGGAGAGGATGTCCGCTCTGAAGAGCTGGAGGTCTTCAGGAGGTTTTCGAGGGTAGAGATCTGGTAGGAACTGGGACGTTCCACCAACGGGGAACAACAGACGAGGAAAGTTTGCCCTGAGTGTTAGGGGGTGGCAGAGCCAGGCATTGTTCGTTGGAAGAGGTAACATATGTCTGTATAAGGACATTCAAGTAGGTGGGTGCAGAACCAGAGACTGCTTTGTAGTCAGCATTGCAGATTTGAATTAAATGTGGGCTGCTACAGGTAGCCAGTGGAGCTCGAAGAGCAGCAACATGTGACCTTTTGGGTTGATTGAAGACCAGGCGTGTTGTCACGTTATAGATCATCTGAAAGGGTTTCACTGTGCAGGCTGGGAGCCCCGTCAGGATGTTACAGTAATCTAGTGGTGAGATGTCCACGGCCTGTATCAGGGGTTTGGAAGCATGTTGAGTCAGGTAAGGCCTGATTTTGTGATGTTGTGATATGTGAAGCACGGCCACCAGGCAACCCAAGCAACGTGATCAGAGAAGGTCAGTCAGTCCTTGATCTTGACTCCTAACTTTCATGCAACCCTTGTCGAGTCGAGAGATAGGGAGTTAGTTTTGATGTTGATGCCATTTCTACAGATGCATATAAATCAGGAAGCAATAGACAAAGCGTAGTGAAATAAACACCTAAATGTGTTATTTGCATAGGTATGTTATGGTAGCAAAAAAGCCAAAATCTCAAACTTGATCATCATTTTAATAATGTTTTTTCTCAATATCTAGAAATTAATGAAATGATAAAAGTAAGTAAGCAAAAATGAAGTTAATCTTAGGTAAATACAATCTTCTTCATTTAGGGCATAGCAGCCACATTCAGACAGAGAACAAGGGTGTTAAAACAACATAGGGCCACTGGTGATCAAAGAAAACATGAACATGTAAGACCTATGGCAAGATAACGAATGTAAGAGTGCTTTAAACCTTCTTCTAACAAACAACAAACATCAACTAATTACAGGTTATCATATTCATTCACTGATCAGCCAACTGATACACACAGTTCTGTTTTTAATATGTGAAGAGATGAAAAGGATAAGGTGCTTGAAATAAGACAAAGCACTTTTGTACTTGTCAGTGTTCATCTAACAGATTTAATTCTGGTTTCAAGTATTAAGTCAATGAAAACAGGTAATACAATCTCGGTAGCAGGTCTTAATATCTTGAAACAAGTGAAATGCTCCAACTTTAAAACTTCTTGGTAGAATAAATATCTCTTGTCAGGCTAAAAGCAAGCATATATTTCCTTTATTTAAGATTTAGGTGGAATGCGGAGGAATGGTGAATGGACTGTACTGGCCTTTCTTTGTCTTCTGACCATTCAAGACGCATAACACTACACACTGTATCTCATTCACACACTTTGACATGCAGACTGTAGGAGCTGGGAATTGAACCGCCGATCAGCTGATACGTAGACGACCTGCTCTGCTTCTTGCGAGGAGGTGGTGAGGAAACTCATTTTGGCCATTTGTATCTCCTTTCAGTCTCCGTTTGGTACGACGGCCGACACTGCACCAATCCGCTGGTCCATCTCACGCCCCATTTTCCCATCATTCCTGAACAAGTTACTTAATCTCACTCACTCCTGATCTGGAAGGAGCATGGCCTCAGACTTGGGGATGCTGACTCACATCCCTACTGTTTTATCCAGATTTATGATGACCATAAGGGTTGATGTTCCATGATCAGCAAAAGGAACAATCCGAATTAATATGAAGCTTTAATGTCATTCAAAAATAAAGGTTGGACTAAACATCAAAAGGTTAGGTGGCTTACTAGTGGATCAGCTTAATCACAGTCAGAAGTGAAGTCAAACTTGGCTGACCTGGTTTCTGTTTGTGTGTGAAAAAGAGATTGTGAGGAAACGATGGATCTGTCTTCACTCTCTTTAATACACAAGATTCATTTTATTGTCTTTAAACTTGATATAGCTCCATTAGTGTGACAGGACATGTCGTTTTTGAGAAGTCACCATCTTGTCTGGCACGTCTACAAGGATGGCACTTTTATTATTTGAGGGATTTAGGAGTCCGTTCAGCTCCAGGAGGTCTCGACAACCTCCTCTTCGTGGAGATTCACCATGCTCATAAACTTTTGTATCAAATTTTGTGTCCTGAGGGGGACATTCAAGCCATAAATTGTCAAAATTGTATTAGTTTTATGGCTAAATATATGCAAACCCACAACATTTCTATCAGCCTCTTCTGTACTTTGTTTTAAGTGCCAATTACAGCATGTTCACACAGAAAACTAAGAAAATAAACGTAATAAACATTAACATGAGCGTGGTTATATAGTTATTGTGAGCATGTTAGCATGCTTAGCTCAAAGCACTTCTTTTCACAATCTTCATCTCCAAGTTCAGGTCATTCATCGACTCTGTCATACCTGCTACTTACCTGCACACACACTTGTTTCTCATTGGCTCAGCCACTATTTAAACCCCAGACCTCCGCACATTCACTGCCAGACAGTTCTCAGAAGCTCCTGCACTCACTGTTCCTGTTGCTGACTTGGTCTCTTTCTCTCTTTCACAAACCTGTATCAGAATCTGTTTCTTCCTGTCTGTTTGACCTGGCTGTGCTACTCTCTGCTACTGGTTCCTGTCTGTACCTGAACCTGTGGTGAGAAAGTACACCAAAAACTGTACCCTATTATCTGTGTTGCATCTGCGTCTACCTCTGAGACGTTATGGCCAGACATGAACCCGGCATCACCACAGACTAACGTTGAGCAGCTCTAGGAAGCATGACTGGTGCATGACCACCACCTTGGCCAACGCTGGCTGTCCAACCTGAGGCACACAATGAATGCATTGACCATTCAAGTGCAGCAGTCTTTACCAGTCTCCAATTCTGCTTCTGACTTCAGTGCCATCTGAACCCCTATGGGTTCCAGGTGGAGCGCCTGTTCTCCATATCATCCCCGGAGAAGGAAGCCATCGAATACCTCAACGACAGTCCCAGCCAAACCCTGCATCTACACAAGCGTTTTTAAGGATGATTTTATAGTAGTAGTACTAATTTCTAGTACTATTATCTACTTAGTGCTGAAGAGAGTGCACCTTCTCATATATCAAAAAAACAATGTTTGACCGATTCTTATTTCATTGGCTTGTGCTAACGTGTAGACCTACAATGTAGCCAACAAGCTTGTGTCCAGGAAATGTTTGTTACTGAAACAGTGCAGGCCCGGTCCAACTCCATAACTTTTTGTGTTTGCGGAGCCAAATAACATTAATTAAATTGATCTGTTGCCTATGACTGACTCACAGCTGCGGTATCTGATTTCTGTGATATCAGCACCAACTTTGTCATCAGCATTGCAAACTGAGCGTTCAACCTCATGTACAAGTTCAAAAAATGCTGACAACCTCAAATCCTCTTGTTCTCCTTCAGAGTGTCTTTGTCCCAACAGACACTTTGACTCATCATTGTGTTAAAAGCACAGGTGCTGCTAATTACATTAACAATGACTCAGTTTTATTCAAGTGTCCCAGTAAATCATTGACGGTGCAGCAGTGAGCCGGCGTGAACGATAACAGGACCCAGAAAATCAGCCATCAGCATTTTCACACGTAGCACCTGTGTTTTTTCTACCGTGACGTGTCAAAACGTCCGCGGTGGAAAAAACGTCTCTGCATGGAGATGAGTCGATGAACCGCAGCCGCTGGGTTCACTTCAGGAGCAGAGAGTCGGAGAGCAGCTTGTCAATACAGAGCCAACAACTGGCAAAACAACAAGCACTGCTTCTATGTCACATTTAATTTTTAATTTATGTGACTGGCTTTATCCTCCGCTCATACTGATATCGGAGCTCATTCATTTGCAGATGTTTATGTCTTTGGAAAGCCTGATTAGATATTACTTCACTACTCAGGGTTGATTAAATGATCAATCTGTCCTGGGTTAGGAATCCATACATTGATTCTATACATATTTTTACAGCAGCCATTTTGACATGAAGATGACACAGGTGTTCAGTTCCATTTATAGCAGCAGAGACTTTCCATTGAGCTGATATGCACCACAGCAGCACCCTGACTCTGTTCGAACTTACTCCGCCATCTGCACATTGTCACATTCTGAAAATATAAACCATAACATCAACTTTAATAGTAAAAAAAAATTAAATTCAAAGTAACACATCTGAATTTACAATTTCAGCTTTTTAAATTAATATATTATGTGTGTTATGGAGCTCTTAGACCGCCTGGTTAATACAGGCATGTACCTTCAGATCAATTAGTTAGTTGAGCTTGGAGAAAGTGTTTTTATAGACTAAAGGTGGACCAATCTGGACCGGACTAATCTGGAGAAGAATATATTGTTCATTTTGGAAATGATTCCATCAATCTTTGTTCAATACATTTTGACTTTTGGACTTTACAACACTGTGGAGTTACTGGAAATGTTTGGATCATCCTCCATCAGCTGTGCCAGTGAGTTGCTGATACAGCGCTAGCGTCAAAATAAATGTGAAGTTTGGGGCAGCCCAGGGTTTGAATCTGACCTGTGGCTCTTTTTCATTCCCCATCTCTCTCTCCCCACATTCCTGTCACTCTTCAGCTGTCTCTTGCCAATAAAGCTTGAAAAGGCCAAAAAAAAATCTTAAAAACAATTAATAAATAAATGTGAAGTTCATGGACTGAGGAGCCAAATCTGTCCATGGAAAAATATATATTTCAGCAGATGACTTAGTCACTAAGACTGAACTAGCAAAGCAGTTGAGTGTTTATTGTATTGGCACAGTGACAGTAATGCGGTCAGCGTCACTGAAGTGACGTTAAAGCACACCCTCATGGAATATCACTTCATTAATGGAATAATCTGGTTCTGTTCAAGACTGGAGTGAAGATCCACTGTAGAAATACTGATTGGTGGTGAAACATTTACCGTTACATTGCAATTACCGAACCATGAACAACAATGTCATGTTGTGATTGGTTGCAATGATGAAACTGTTCCTCATCAACCTCTGCAGTATTAAAGACGGGGGGAAGGTTTCTTTCGTGGTAACAAACACTAACTAAGGCCAACTCTCTGCAAGTTTTGGACTCTGACTCTGAGTGTTTGACTTAGATTTTGAACTGTGTTCCACCCAGCTGCCACGTCCAGCCCTGTCTCATCCCTTTGGATACCTTTGTCTTCACCTGTCACTGCACATTCTCCTCTGATCAATAAACCATTTAAACTTATTCTGGTCTGTTTGCACTTTGGGCCCGCTAAACGGTCAACTTATCAGAGAAGGATTGAGTTGCAGCTAAAACCACTTTAAGACTTTCAAACAAAACTAAACAGTGTTTAAAAGTTTGTAGTCAATGTGTTTTGACAGCATTTCAATGACTTGACCAGAAAGGACCTCTCAGTTTAATGTACTTCATTTTATTCATACTTAATTGTTGTGTGTGTGTGTGTGTGTGTGTGTGTGTGAAAAAAAAGGAATTAAAAGAAAACAAATTAAAACGTGCAAACTGGATGGATTTGGAGTGGAGTGGGGGATCAAGCAGTGGCAAAATGCCGCCTGGGAGTGGATGGAGAGCTCAGCCTCTGAGCTGAGGCTCAGCCGGACAATGATGGCGTCCAGCGAGTGTTTCTAAACTCTGCTGACCCAGGACTAGATCCCTGCACAAAGCAGGCTGAGAGAGAAAGACAGGCAGTTGGGAACAACAGCTGTAGCTGTGCCAACAATATTCTCACATCTAACCGGATTAAAGGTTTATTTCAACCAGACCAGAGTTGGTGATTATTGACACAGTGCAAAAACTAAGATGTTTTGGTGACTTTTATTTCCTGTCCAGTTTGAATGAAGTGTGTTTTATGAGTTAATTAAGTCATTTGCCACTTGCCTTCTTAACTAGAAGAACAAAATATTTTGTGAAACACAACCTAGTGAACTGTGTCTGTGAGGACACCCCTCTACAAATATATTGTATGGTATCACCCAGCCCTCCAGGTATAGCCTAGACTCTAGACTTATTTTCATACCAAAATATTCCAACTTATTTAGAACTTTTCTGAGTTTGGTGGAGCGCAAATGCTGCAAATAAATCAGATAAAAATAAATTCTAAATAAAATGCCCAAAAATTAATCATTCCAAACATTTCCAAACAAATGCTCCAAATATTGCCGACCTATTTAAGCTGCAATATTTGCCACCTCCCCCTCCGCTCCATCAATGTTATTGCTGCCCCTCCTGTCCTGTCTAACCTTAACCACGAGGAGCTCTTCAATTACCTCCTAGATTCAAGAAAGTTTCACTAATGCCCCAGAGTTTAAATCTGAGAGCCGGCAATCCAAACCTCGTTTAGAAGGTAAAGGTAAATCTCCAGCCAAGAGGCACGCGGCTTCTTCGAGACGTGCAGACAAAATTCTCTCAAAAATAAGAGCAATCAGAACTTGGCCCCGTTGCTGAGTCATCCATCATCCTGTCTTCTTCACTTCAAGTGGAATTTGCTCTCAATTTTATGAATGCCAAAATACATTCCTTCGAAAACAACAGATTTCTTCTGCCTCCATTCTAAACAACCCAGACACCTCCTCTGCAACCTCAGAGGCAGCTCATGCAGCCTCAGCTCCAACCTTTTGGTTTTTAGGTTCCTGCCCCCTGCAAGAGCAACTCCTGATTCTCTCAGGAACAAAATTTTAACAGGCCATGATATTAATCAGGTGTTATGTGGTTCCGAATCAGCTGTCAAAAGATTAATAGATTGCAGAGATTGTTGTGTTGTGCTCAAAGATACCAACTGAAGACTCAATCATTTGACTCGTTTGGTGTCTTTTGAGACACGATGTGAACTTTACAATGCAAGGACTGCACTCCCCTATTGTGGTTCTTTCTTCTAGGAATACTGTAAATCCTTCTCTGCCAAGCTGTCATGTATATTCAGCAATTCAGAGACTAGATAGATCAGCATTCATTAAACCAGGAATAAACACTAATTTGCTCCATCTGTGGTTGCTCTGCAAGTATTGTCCATCTTGAAATTTCAGCCCCAGCCAAGCATAAGCAATCCTCCGAAGCAACTGGTAATACTTTTTTTTAGGTTATATGTCTCTTAATTTCAATGTGAATGTTCGGACGTTTTCTAAAAAAAAATAAATGTATGCATGGGTGTAGTTGTTGTGCAGACAGCTGCCCACCCTATGTGTGTCCTAGAAGGATCTATCCTGCAAAATTGGGGAAATAAATACGAAGCATCCTTCCACTACGGTTTATGTTCCAGCATCACTCCAAACCTGTCAAATCATCCACATAGATCCTTTATTAGTTACCACTGGCTTAGTTTTCCTAGCAGGTCTATGCTGCCTCGCAAAAAAACCCTGCAGTCTTCCCTTGTAGCTAACAGTAGTAGACAAGATTTCTTCAGATGATCAAGTCAGGAAGGGTTTGGTGCATGGCTGGGAAAAGACATTAAAGATGCCTTCAGGGTCATGCCACTTCACTTTTCACAATAGCATATTTTTAGTGTGTTTAGTTAATATTTGGATGCCGCAGTAGCCGTGCATTTTTTAAAACTTTGTCAGAAGCGTTGCTGAATTCTTGCCAAGACCGGCAAACTCCCTGACGCATCTTTCAGATCATTTTTTAGTAATTGACTCTCCCTCAATGCCACCAGCTCCTGAATCACCAGTAAAAAAACTCTGAGTTAGGTGTGCCTCTTTCAGACGAGAAAACTGTAAGCCTGGCCACAAGTTTGGAGTTTCTTGGCATAACTCTCCATAGTGTTCTTATACAAGTACTGCTGCAACAAGACAAGTTGTCTTGCGTCAGAACAGCTATCAGATCTGCTGGTACCATTACCTCCAAAAGAGATCTTTTATCTCGGTTAGGCGGCTGTGGCTCAGAGGCAGAGCGGGTCGTCCACTAATCAGATGATCGGCGGTTCGATCCCCGGCTCCTCCGGTCTGCATGTCGAAGTGTCCTTGGGAAAGACACTGAACCCCAAATTGCTCCCGAAGGCTGTGCCATCGGTGTGCGAATGTGTATGAATGGCTAGGTCCTTAAACTGATGAGCAGTTGGCACCTTGCATAGTAGCCAATGCCATCAGTGTGTGAATGGGGTTAATGAGATATGTAGTGTAGAGCGCTTTGAGTGGTCGGAAGACTAGAAAGGCGCTATATAAGTACAGTCCATTTACCATTTAGGCCACCTTCACTTTCCTGCGCGCACCATTCCTTATTCATATCACACTTGCTAGAGTTGGCTACTTCTGATCCAAGTCTTTAAGATGGTCTTAGATGAAGGTTGTCACTCAGATATTTAGTTTTGGGTCTCACTGTGTGTCAAACAGAATGGTATTTCCTTCTTTAATAATGACTTTAAAGAGTCTTCATATTCTAAGCCCACCACCCATAATGAATTCTACCCAACAGACATTGCTTGCTTATTATGGGGCAACAGACCAAGTAAGACATTTTTGTGATTTGTGATAATGCTGCTTAGAGAAATAATCAATAAGGGCTGGTCTAAAATACCAACTAATAAACTTGGTCATGTGTTCTAGATGACTTCATGGTGCTTTCTGTCCAGTTCAAAACTATGTGCCCCAAAGCCTCCAGCATGACGCCCTTCATTCAATGCATGATTAGCATATTTTGCCTCTAATTACATGAGACTTGGTTTTAAACGTGAGTTGTCTGACTGAATTGCCTTTCAGTGATCCATGGCTTCACCACAATCCAAAAGAGACTACTGCAACAGCATTTTATATAGAACATCATCCAAAGTACTAAATAAACTCTGATATAACCAAAACTCTGCTGCCCATCTGCTTACACAGTCCTGATCCCGTGACCACATCACCCCTGTCCTCCAAAAACTCCACTGGCTCTCTGTCCCACAACGGATCCTGTTCAAAGTCCTTCAAATTCTAACTCACAAAGCTTTCCATAACCAGCCCCTCTGCTACCTCAGAGACCTGCTCCACCACCACACTCTGTCCTGCAGCCTCTAAGGACCAAGCTCCGGACCTGGGGCGACAGAGCTTTTTCCAGAGCTGCTCCCTCCCTCTGGAGGTCACTGCCTAAACAAATCAGAGACTGCACCAACTTTTAATGTGATTAATGATGATGTATGCTTTATATACTTTTACTGTGTTTGAAACTTTGGGGTATCGTGGAAATTATTATTATATTAAAAATATTTTTCCTGCTTGTCATGAGCTGAAATGAGTCCTGGAGGGATTGTGTGATTAAATTTAACTGAGTTTGACATTAAGTGTTCCGTTACAGTGGGGATCATCTTGCTCAAAGTGCCCTGTAGCCTAATGATGTGTTGAACTTCTTATTACATCACACCCTTACACCGTAAATCTTCATTAGGCCTGTGTGGTTAATCTGGACACAGGTGACTAAAATAATGCTGTTTTTTAAGAAATGTGGAAAACTAGTGGAAAAACAACACGCTGACAGTTGGTTTTCCTCCTGTCCTCCCCAATTTCTTTGAGTTACCAGCCTCCACTGCTGCAGAGGTTTGAAAACACTGAAGTCCATGCCGTGAAATCATAAACCAGAAGGTTTGACAACTTCAAGCAGAAGCTTTGTTTTTAACCATGATGGATAATCTCCCTCAGTGAGGTTGTTAGTCTCTCTGCGTTAGTGTGAACATCAGAAAATGGGTTCTTTTTCTCCCTGATAATTCATCCACTGACACTCGGTATTAACATATCAGATACTGTCGAAACCTGCAGTGTATATTCAGTCATGTCTGCCTTCTTTGTGTTTCCTTTCTGAGAAGTTATTCATGTGGGACCAGGCAGCTCACCAACAGTGTGACTCACAGAGCCAAAAGATTTATGATGGAAAGAAAAAAAAGGGAAAAAAAAGCATTGTATGAAAAGTACAGGCACAGTTCCAAATGTGGAGTTTGAGGGGTAGCCATTTTCCCTGTCACAAACACAAGAAAAACACATTTCAGCTCCCGCTCAAAGATGTGATGGTGAGAAGTGCAGGATCGTGATTGAGTTTTCAAGACGCGTCTTCTATTTCTCTTGAGGTTGACTTTGATGGACTCAACCAGAATTTTTTGTCATCACTGAAAGACTTCACAATTCAAGACGTAATTGATGGTTTACTAAGCCCTCCCTGTTTCCCTTAGTTACAGTCCTGTTGCTATGGCTGTATTTGTGAAACTGTGGGTCCTTGACTTGAGACAGCATACAAAAGCAGCCTCTTGTTTTTAGTCTTTTTGTTGTGCATCACCAACTTATATAAAACCTACAAAGCTGCAAAGGATTATAGGACGACTTTAACGGCTACGTACATCATATTATTGCATATTATTGTACCATGCAGAGATATAACAAAGACTATGCTCCCACAGTTGATGATCCATAAGAAAACTGTGTTTTGATGTTAACTACTTATAACCCTACCCCTAATTTTGCTTATGAATCTGAGGTAACCTGCAACAAATCCAATACAAAGCAATGTAACCAGCTCCCACACAGTCATGAGTAGAGCGTCATTAAACATACCCCTTAACTCTAATGCTATGCTCTTTAGCTCCTGTAGTAACAGCTCATGCTTCCCTGAGTTGCTGTCCTTACACTGTAAGCTGCTGCTTTATAACTCGCCACGTTGCCAGACTGCAGCAGACCTAATTTAAAGACTGCAGTGTGTGAGTTTATGGCATCCTGGATGGTTCTGGTAGGCTGTGGTTTCTGGCTGTGCAATGATTTAACTGTAGTTTGAAGAAGGTTTAGACGAAGGTTTCTCCTGTTGATTTACAAATCAATTCCACCACAGACGCAGTGAATCCAGTGATCCATGTCATTGATGGTGGTGTCCTGTATCATGCAGTGCATACTGTGGTGTCTAACGTTGTGTTTCTGCCTCTGTTGGGATGGATGCAGAGACGAACACAGAGGTGATTTCTTCTTCACCCTTACATCAACGTTTGTTATGACATTTGAAAACCTTGACGGTCCAGTTAGCAGTGTAGGCAGTTTACAGTACAAAGTGGTGAGTCATGGATCATTTCCATATCCTGTATTATTCACACAAAGTTCACTAATATTTGTCAAAATAAAAACCCAAACATGCACAACTCAGATAGTCTTGGATCCTGAGAACTGCTGTTCAATTACAGCAGGAAAACTCAAGATAAGATAAAATCAACTATTGATCCCACTCCAGAGTTTCAGTTGTTGAATGAGCTCAAAATACACAATCTGATTAAGTAAGAAAACTACTTATAGGCAGCTGTGGCTCAGTGGGTTGTCCACTAATCAGATGATCGGTGTTTCGATGGGTAAGCCAGGAATCTGTGCAATATACAGAGAACCACTTGCTGCAAGACAACAACAGGCTGCTTTACCACATCCATGATTACCCTCATTATGATGTCTAACGTGTCTTCCAGACAACATAATCTCAACTCACTCTCAGCATTTTATTAATTACTATTCTAAAAAACATCAGCAGCATCGAGTTTGTGAAGCACAGATCCCGTGATCGTGGACCAGCATGGTTCCTCGCAAGGCAGAACCAGTCACGTCTCCTTCCTGCTTAATCAAGATGGTGACTGGTCTTTGACTCGAGTTCTAATTAACACAGATGTGGAGACATTGGATTGCATCATGAGTCAGCTAAATTGCTTTCTTGCAATGAACAAACAGACGGGTCACAAATTAAACTTTAAATGTGAGATTAAATTGAGATCCAAGTGAGTTCGTAAGACGGTTGATTGTCGGGGCACAGAGACCGGTCTGTCACGTGACATCTGCATTAAGATCTATAGAAGGACATCAGTAAAGAGGCTCAGAAAGTGCAGTTGGCTGAACACATTTGATGACTTTCATTAGTGTGATATGTTGGGAAGAACAGAACAGTAACTCTTCCTCAGGTGACTCAGAATGTCAATACAGGAAGTGATTAGATTGTCTGTCAACAATTACATAGCAGTTATTATAGAAGCACTGCAGTACATAGGAGTGAGGTCAGTGGTGCAAGAACCGTCCGCACCGGTCCACAGAGATCCTTCACCGTGTTCTTGACATGTGGATGAGTCTACCAAGAGAACGTCACAGGCCGGAATGTTGGACCCCCTATAGTTAGGGGATCTGGTGGCTCCGTTGTGCTGTAGGGGGTATTTTGCCGACACGATTTGGATCACTTGTCCCCTTAGAGAGGGAGAAAGGAGCACTGCTAATCAATGCAAAGTTATTCTGAGTGATCACCTTTATCATATGATGAAACATTTCTGTCCTGATGGGAGTGCTCCATTCCAGGATGACAGAGCCCCCATCCATAGAGCCCGAGGGGGTCACTGAATGGTTTGATGAGTATGAAAATGATGTGAATCATATGCTACAAAAGTAATATCAGGGGGACATCAGTTCAGGACAATTAACTCATATTTTAGTACAGAGAGAGAGAGAGACTTTTCCTAGTCGACTTGAACACTTAAGTTCAATTATATAAACATATATTTTTTGGTTTGAGTTACAGAGCTGAGGATGAATGTTACCATTGTAATTTGAACATTTCAACATTTCTAACACTGTGCTGCATTACAGAGAAAAAAAACTGTAATCATGAGCCTTTCAAACATAAATTTCACAAGTCGTGATTCTGAACATGTCACCAGAAAGTTTATTTCAACATGGAAAAACATCTAGTTCAAAACACGGGAATAAATAACTTCAAACTTGAAAAGAAACACTCACTCATGAATTATAACATTACTCACAAATGAGCTTGCTTGTCATCCCTAGAGTGAGAGTCCTGATTGTGTGAATCACCGTGACATGGAACCTCCATGCTGTCAGACTGGCCTCTGTAGGTCTCTGAGGTTGTGTTCAGTCCCATCTCTTCTTGTTCACTGGCACATGACTGAATCATGTTACGTTGCCCACTTGCCTGGCTCTGGTTCTGGTGCTTATTCCAGCATCGCTCCCTGCTATCACTCCCTGCAGTGTCCCCACAATAGAGATATTTCTGATATCTATTCATCTTATGGGGTTCCCAGGTGAAACATATGTCTCTCTTATCTTATCTTATCTACTTCAGCTCTCTTCATAACTGATGTAAGGTGACACACAACTCAGCATATTGCAGAAATAGATTCACTGCAAACCTCCAACACTAGCTGGGTTGTTTTGGATGTGATACTTATGGAATATTTGGCATACAGTAGTCCAGATGTATGAGTCATGTATTCAATAAGATTTGGTCCCCATTCTTGAAATATATCGGTACAGACTGGCAACCATTGTTGTTAAGGCCGTATGTGGGTATAACTTTACCTGTAGTGTTTTGGGAATTATGTAAATGTAGGTGTGTGGTCACCAACTTCTCATTGGCCCCAGCTGACATGGTGTAAAGCCTGACCCTTCCTTCCCTTCTATGACCCACCAATCAGAGGGATCCAATCTAGAAGAGCAAAACCTTATCTAAACCAGAATCGCCTGACAGACGGGCCGGCCTGTGGTCGAGCTCGCCAGTGTGTAACTACAGTTATGATACATAACTTAATTGTTGTGTTACACAGACAATAACATATACTCATGTGAGGATGTACTGTATAGAAACATGGGATGTAGATACTGTCTCCACTGAATCTGAATCTGAACTGAATCTTTTTGATGTGTACCATGGCCTCTCCCCTTCTTTTGTTGTTACTGTTTGATTTGTCAGTCTGTGTACTGGTTTGTGTTTAAGTGTATTTGATACTATACTGTTATAGTGAATACAAAACCTAAGTGTCTTACTCTGCTGTCTCTTTATTGTCTTCCCCTTTAATGCTGTCGTTTTCTCTGTTTGGTATTTGTTTTGTTTGTTAAAAGGAGGAAAAAGTTCAGTGAAGATATTGTTAAAAAAAATGAATAAGATGAATTATTACGCAGACATCTACATGACGGAATGGGAAGAAAACAATGAAATCCAAGATCCCTAGCATCCATGGACCACCAGCAGTTTCAAACCACCAAAACGGTACATGCTTTTTAGCTCAACCAGGACTCAGCCTGTCCTCCAACAATTGTGTTTTTCTGATGTAAAACAGTACATGGGAGACACAGAACACTTCTTAAAATCCTATGAGGGATTCATGTTTGTAGATAGTTCAAACTTTTTGATGAAAAGTTTGTTAATGGTATTTTTATAATCAGTTCCTTGTTTATCATCTATTCATCTTTGTCCAAGAAATGTTTCAACTGAAATATTCTCATATCGTTCTTTCAAGATTTATAAATGAAGAACACTGTGGGCATGAGGTTCGTTGAGGAAGACTATTTTATCTAACATCATTGGTCATATTTTATTATTTTATGTTTTATCATCATCTCAAGGATTCATACAGGAAACAGAGAACCAAGTAGCTAACTGCAGTTCAGAAAAGAAACGTGTATTAACCGGGTTACCATATTTAATTAACCGTATAGGATAAATATGGAGCTGATGCAGGGACAGCTGTATTAACAGGAACTATTTATATCCATTCACTTTATCTAAGAATCTAGCATGTGTTTAGAGGTAGATAATGAAGCATAAAAGGTAAATATGTACAGGTGTAATCAGAGTGTTTGCTGGTAAACACTGGTCCTAATTCGGTCATTAATCGCCCGTCGCTGTATTAATTGCATTTATTTACTCATTTGTATGTTTAATAGTCATTTGTTGTATCTGGGGTGTTTAATAAAGCTTTAATTCATAAAGAACAGCTCATGCTGTTTGTGTGTCTGATATGTTACAGTCACCGTAAACAAATCCATATATTTATTATTGATTATTTTGATAGCCTGAAGTCGAGTGCACTCTACTTCATCTCTTGTTTGAAATGAGTCTTATTCATTACGGTTACATTTGTTGGTATCCTTCAAGGCATTCCTGCTCTGCTGCGCGCTGAAGGTTACAGTCTGCACGACAAAAACCTGACACTTGATAGATTTCACCTCGCCTCAGTCGATATCATAAATCTGACAAAGAGACCACTCGAGCCACAGATAATGGCGCGGTAAGGGCTTTTTACAGTCACTATTTATGCCACGACCATACAGTGTCCCCTCCACCGAAAAAGCTGATGTGATCACTTATGTAAGAGCGTTTTCAGCCGGGCCTGAGGAGTGGTTAACAGCAGCTGACCTCCAAAAAAACAAACAGAGCACCGGTGCTGCTGTGGAATAAGTTGAAGGACCTCAAACGGGAGAGCAGGTCATCAGTTTAGACGCTCTTTACAGCTGAGAAAGTGGGATTGTCTTTGTTCTTACTTTGGAAAAGAGGTCAGCCCTCAGTGGTGGGGGGAATATAGTGTGTCCACTGATCCATATAGTGTAGGTTATTATTACCTCCTGCCTTTTGCCTCGGGCTGATTTGCATTATTGAAAGTAGCCAATTCCAAGGGTTGTTAAGGTCTTGCGCTGCTTAAAATTACACATTCTCATGAATATTAACCCTGTGAAGGTCTCTGTGAAAGCCCAAAGTACTTTGCACCACACACTGTAGCTAACACCTGACACTGTAAGGCTCACATGAAGGCAGCAGTGTGCTTTACAACAGAGCTAGAGTGCAGTGAGTGAACATAGGCCTCCAATTATTTCAGTATTTTACATTCATTATTTTTTCATTATATTGTACACAACGTTCAATACTATCAAGGGTTGTATTATACCCTGGTCCTACATTCTTAATTTCTTTAATCCCTCCTACACCATGTGATTGTCCAAATATAGCTGTAAACTGTAACTAGGCAGAGCAGCTCAGCTTTGGATTGTGGTTGTGCACAGGGGCGAGAGAGATACTGTCCGTGGTTTCTGCACTAAGTTGTTATGTACGGCATGTATAAAGTTTGCATGTGAACTAAACTCGGTGAGCAGCTGGCCCCATGGACTCCCTCATGCCAGAGAACAGTGATAGTGGATTTTTCAACCTGCCTCTACATATACCGAATGTACCATACAGCTGTCTGGACATGTTGCACCACTAACCCTAACCTTAGGGAGAAACTTCTAATTACTAACTCCTAACATTTAATATTTTCCCCTGATGACCAAGCAAAGGCTGTGGAAACAGCCCTCTATTAGCTCTAAGGTGAACTTTGCTGGACTTGCTAACCTTCGTTAATCCTAACCTCAGGGTGTGGTAACTGCAGCTTCTCCTCCCCACCAGAGGGCCCAGCCTGCTCTGCCAAGGGACAGAAGTGCCTGCCTCCACAGCCGCCAGCTCAATGCTGCATCCATTGGTGGACATCTGTGGAAACCTCCACGGCATCAGAGTTTCCTGCCACAGTGTCTGTTACAATTAAGTTAGTCAAAGACTTTCTTGCCTCTGTTTTGCTTTGGTGAGGAATCCCTGACACCCTAACTATACGGATAACAGCCCACAGTTTGGCTCAGCTACACTTGCATTTCCTTTGTGTAGGATCAGGAAAATTCAAAGTTACAAGTACAATGTAACTGATGTTGAAAGTTAAAACCAAATCTGACAATGTAGACCTGAGCCTGATATACTGACTGTGAGATGGCCACCACACACCTGACATTGTTGATTCTGAAGCTGCAGCAGCATTTTCTTCTTAAAAAGATGTTTCCAGTGAATTATTACCTGCAGTGCAGAAGTCTACTGGTTCCACCACTGAGAGCCCTCTGATGGTTCAGAGCTGTGCTGTTCCTCTGCATCTTTTGTATTGTATTGTGTTCAGTCCACAAACGCAGTCACCTTTTCCTGTTTGGAAGATTTCATATAAGCTGCAGCATTCATACACTTATAAACACACACAATGCTTTCTCATGTGTTATACCAATAGTCATAAAACGTTATAGATGTGACTTGACTTACAATGAATTATAACCCCTAGTCTCTTGACTAGTTATAAACTAGAAGCTGACTGATGGGGCTTATAACACATTATGACTATCTATACTCATTGTACATATTTATACATCTATAATATTTAAATACTTCGTGTTCCATAGTTGATGTGAAGTAAAGTGTGATTTAAAGTGCATTTAAAAGAATCAGTGCTGCATCATACGTGATTATGTAATAAGCCAAAACGCAGAGAATTAAATTCTCATTTCTCAGATTTATAAAACATAACCGATAAAAGCTGTGTAATATATTCAAGTAATGAAAAGACTAAATACATTTTGAGAGTTAAAAAAGGGAAAATAATAATCCATTTAACAATCATAAAATAAATGCATACAGGTTTTGTCTCACAACGACAGCATGTATTCTACGTCGGCAGGATGTTACTGTCCCTTCAAATCAGGTCAATAATTCCTATTACGCCTCCGTACACAGAAACCAGGAGGAGCTCTGAGAGTTCTGTAAGAGTTTTTTCTCTTTTGGCTAGTTCCATCCACCCATCTATCTTCTTGTTTCTCATCCGGGGTCGGGTCACGGTGGCACCAGGTTTAGCAGGGCGTTCCAGATGTCCTTTTCTCTAGCAGCAAGTTCCAGCTCCTGGGGGATCCTGAGGTTTTCCCAGGCTAGATGGGCTATGTGCTCCCTTCAGTACTTTTGGCTAGTTGTTTTCCACAATGCAACATTTTTGCATTACTTTCATGGTCAATGTCTACACATTGAATTCTGACCAACCTTGTTTCCTACTCTGCACAGTGACACGTGTCATACATATGACCCTGTAAACCACAACATTTACTGTCCCTTATCTCATTTTTAAGCACAAATTTCGGTTTAGGTATTTTACTGTGTAATTGTTCTAAATTTAAAAAGTCCCCATCTGTCTCTGCCTCAGAACAGGTACTCCCAGATCGAAATGTCAGACGAAAATTTTTAATTAACAGTTGTGTAAAGTGTTGATCTTGACTGGCACAGAGTGCATCCTCCAGCACGACGTGACCTTCTCGTGCTCGTAGCCCCAGCTGGTGGCCTGTGCCTCCATGAGCTCCAGCCCCAGCTCAGAGCTGGACCTGTCGCTGCCAGCGGCTGAACCATCTGCCTTCACTGGAGTTTCTCTGTTTGTTTCTAGTTCAGGACATTGAACACTGACGGGCTGCTGCTCTCCACATGGCTGAGCTGAGAGCCCTAGACACTCCTGACCCTCCACAGCTTGGGACTGCAGAGATCAGAGACCTCAGCTGTTCAGGACACAGGACATACACACACATTTGTAACTGAGGAAAGGATTTAGGCATAGCTATTGTATGTTTCTGAGAACAGAGAGAACACGACTGCAGGAAATTAGTATTTGAATAGAGTATTTGGAAAGAGAGAATTTGGGTCACGAGCAGCAGTGTGATGACCGTGTTTGCAGGAGGGTTGGCTAGAGAGGAACCAGTTGCAAGAACTCGTCAAACACTACCAGTCTGAAAGGATGGTTCTAAATGTGTATAGAGGACTGGCTAGGAACCGGAAGAGCCTCATCTCCAGACCAGCTGATGCTAGACAGCCAACACCGTTATCAGTATTTCCAGATGAGTACAGAGCAGATGGGTGAACTTCTGTCCTTCATTGGCCCTGAACTGATCAGGCAATCCACAAATTACAGAGCTGCCATCGAACCCAAACAGAGACTGGCTGTTGGACTGAGGTGAGCTACAAATTTCACAGACAATACATCACTGAGCACAAGCTTCAGATAACTTTTTATATTCAACATTATCACCCAAACAATATTTAGTATAACAAAATAAACATTATCGCCCACTGTGGGTCGCTGCATGATGACAGCATTCAGGTGTATGCCCCTGTTGCCCCGTATGACCAGTGTCTGGTGGTTTCCAGAGTGGGGGAAGGTGGTGGTGGCTGAATGGGGTTTCAACTAGCTGTATGTTGCGGGGACAGGGTTGTCCATTCCTTTCCTTTCCTTGTGGGCCACCTGCAGATCCACTTGGAAGATTTTTAATTTTTTATTATTTTTTTCTCTTCTACATCTCTTAATAATTTCCATCAGGCTTCATAAACGTCAGCTGAAGAAAAACAGACAGACCAATGCATGAAAGAATTTCACATGACTTTGTTTGAATTTTGCTAGTTTCTTCCCTCACAGATTCTGGAGGCTCAAGGGTCAGCATAGCGTTCAGCTATCGTCTTGGTCACACCACGGTTGTGTACTCTGTCCATGTGGTTTGTGCAGCCACTGAAAAAAGTCATGATGGAGAGGTTCCTACCCCGGCCAACACAAGACACATGGAAGGTGGTGGCATGGATGGGAAACAAGTTCACATGCAGGTACCACCTCACTCTGGAAGTCTTTTGTTGGTTAATGGGTTTATTTATCTCACTAAACATTTATTTATCTCACTAAACATTCATCTCACTGTGGCTTTGGTTTCTTTTGTGTCCGGCTGCTGAGTAAGAGCAGAGAGATTTGGTTTTGTGAGAGAACTGACATGAATTATTTTATTATGTCACAAAATTAACTGCATAATAAATGTCCGAACATAACCATGTCCAAGTCAAACTGATATCATGATGACTATTTGGAATCTGGATTGAAACTAATTGAAACCATAACACCCTTTATAATGTACCTAATCACACAGTTAGAAGGCTTTTATGGACCTTTGGGTTTCCAGTGAGTTCAACATGATAACTTAATACACTGCTGTTTAGAACACTATGAGTTCTGACTGCAGTTGATTGTTGAGCTGTGTGTATTAGTTGAGTATAGAAAGTTTTAAGCACTATCAAACTCTAGTTTGTAACTAGTCAAGAGCATCAACAAGTCCTGCATGTCTGGGACCATCAGGAAAACACACTACTGCATAAATACTGCAAAATATTACAAAACACTCAAATAAAAACACAGCAAAGTCAAAACAAGCATGCATAGTTTCATCAAAACCGACCCCATCACATAAAACTCCTGCAGACTGTGCCCGGCTTTAGTGATGATGAATTATACCTCCAGGCCATAAAAATGTATATGAATATAGCAGAGTGTATTACAGGCATGCCTCTGTAGCACATACATCATACATGATTAGAGTTAGTTTCTAGCTCTTTATCCAGCTGTGGTCCATGGATTGGACCAAAGCAGTCTTTGTGTTAAGATAAACACATCCTGGACCTGGAGTATTATTTAAGAAAAATGATAGCAACTGTGGTTTTCCACTTTCCCAACAAGGTAAACCTTGTTTTTTTCCTTTTTCACCATAATAGATTAATCCTGCATGACCACAGTTGGGGTCATGTTTTCTTTCTCTCAGGTTGTTGATGTAGTTACTGTCATTGAGCTCCTCTGGGACCAATCGTATCCGGCTACAATGTCCAGATGTGATGAAGAACAAATGGAGGTCAGCCTCCATCTGTTGCATGTTGGAGCTTTATCACTCTGTTTTTCTTTGTTTTCTTTCAGACAGTAGCTGTCTGGGAGCCAGTTTTTAATTGTAGTGGAAGGTAATTCTGGTTGCATGGATGCTCGTCTCTCACCTCTCAAGCAGATGGCGAGCACAGAGGGGACTGTTGACAGACGCAGCGTGGATGCTCTTGACCGTCAAGGCCACATTTCATTTTATTCCACAAAACAAAGAAACAAAGAATTCTGCACTGGTTGGTTTCACCCAGGATGAAAGAACAGAGCAGCCCAGAGATCAGTCAGTTTAGGATAAATGGACACACCTTACATTTCTCTATAGTCAGTATCATTGTCAGCTGCTACTGAAGATGACAGTCATGACAACTTTTGTCATTGTTTCCTAGAATTTCTGCTGTGCTAATGTTGTGGCTTTAGGGAAAAAATTCAGGTGGTGGAGGATCATAAACTTTTATACATCTTACTGGTCTTTACATGTACCAGCCTCTAACACAGCATAGCATATTTTCTGCTAACGTTGGCAGTGAAGACATTGAAACAGTGAGTTTCTTCAGGCTTCAGCCATTATAAAGAATCATGGCAGCATTTTCAAAAGATATATTGTGATATGCATCAACGTATTCCGCAGTTTACCGATAACCCTGCAATTTGACTCCAACACAGTAACAAAGTTATATGTGAATACTTTAGGATTACCAGAGTTAATAACTATATTTCTGTATTTCAAGTTGTGGTGGAGATTCCAGTCAGAGATGAACAAATAAAGAAAATCACCATTAATCTCCTTCACCTTACTTACATGATTGTGGGTTCTGCAAAAGTCAGGTTAATAATAACTGCATTTTACATGAAAACAATCTGATCCACAACCGACTAGTTTCCATAGCCATAATTGTGTATGTGCATAACTAATAATAATAATTATAGTTTGCGCACACATCTTTGTGTGTCTGGGATGCATAGAAAATGTGAAATAACACATCAAAGTCAGTGTTTTTGGGGGCTGTTTGTGTATTAAAATGTATTTCAACAAGCAGTATAGATGTTACTCCCCTTTGTGTAAGATGCTACCAAGCACCACGTCTCAACGAACCCACATTTACCAGAACTCTACTGGTTACTAAGTAAGTACAAACCCGAAGCTGAAGAAACCCTAAACGTTAATGGAAAAGACTCGCGAACCTGAGTGACTGAGGGAGAGACAGAGAGATGTTCTGTGTGTGAGTGAGCAGAGGGACACAT
Organism: Collichthys lucidus; assembly: GCA_004119915.2. Lineage (NCBI taxonomy): Eukaryota > Metazoa > Chordata > Actinopteri > Sciaenidae > Collichthys > Collichthys lucidus. Next base: position 37,717,980 of record CM014079.1, read on the forward strand.
CTGTATGTGTGTAGGAGAGGGGCTGTGACTAGTCACTCACAGAACGCAGACACAGTCAGCTACCCACTGAGGATTTACATTCAATCCCAGCACAGATGTTGACTTGTATTACTCGTAGAATACTCAAAACTGCTTTATCCGGCTCAACTCTAGTTTGTATGTCTCTCCTTGTTTGTCAGTTTGTTGTCCTGCGCATAAAGTAAATTGTCTTTTCTTATGATTTGTTGGGTTTGTTCTGATTAAGTACCGTATTTTCCAGACTATAAGCCGCTACTTTTTTCTTACGCTTTGAACCATGCGGCGTATACAAAGATGCTTTTCCATTGATTTTTCTTCAGCCACCAGGGGGCGCTCTAACAGGAAGTGCAAAAACGAGACAGACAGGAGAAGTCAGTGCAAAGAAGAACACGCTTGCTATTAACAGCAAATTATTTTAACACCCTCTCCCCCTCATCATGGAAAGCACAAGAAGAAGTTCGTATGATGCAGCTTTTAAGTTGAAGGCCATTGATCTGACTATCCAGGAAGGAAATAGAGCTGCTGCATGTAAGCTTGGCGTCAATGAATCCATGGTGAGCACTTTCACTGCCGTGTTATAGACACTGTTCAGAAACAATCAGTTCAGGTATATAAATAAACATTTAGGTACAAAATCTTTCTGTGTATCCTTAGTGGGTGCGGCTGCTATGTTGGCATGTCTTGTACACTCTTTGAAATAAAAAGATGTGAAATGTTATTATAAATTATAGTTATCAAAAGTTTTTGACTCACATTAGGGGCAAAATTCAGACAATGAAATGTATCAAGCTTATTAAAGAATGGTTCTTTTTTTCTAACCTCTGTGCTACTATAATATTTTGTCTTTCCCTGCATTGTGTAGAAAGCTTTATATATTTCTGCACATTGTGGCTGTGTCAATCTCAAGAGAGATCAAAAAAAGGCTGAAATGCTGTCATCTTTGTCAGAGACACCAAACTCAATTTTGGGGACCGGAACTCGACTGCCTGAAGTGTTAGTTTACAACTTTTTTGATAGACAATCATGAAAAAAAAACCTTGGCAACAAAAAAAAGTCACCTCAAGGATTCCTCAGGTGGCTTTGTCATGTCCTATATTTGCAAAGTGGATCAGAGGTGGTGGCTGTGCTGTCTGCAGAGGACGACCATCCAGCTAAATGTTTCGATTCTTGGTGACAGGGTAGAAAAATGTAGTGAACATGAAGGAGATGCAAGGAGAGGTCATCAAGCACATGAAGCACATGATAGATGACAGTAACAGCTGTCAAACATCACAATGCCTGTTATATGTGTAGTTAACACTAAACTGCTTTGGGACATTTACGCAAGCAAAGGTAACTTGAGGAAAGAACCAAATGCAGACCCTACAAGAGGAAGTCCAAGAACATTATTCAGTAACACAACTTACAGGGTGGTGAGGCCAGCAAGGGTAAAAAAAATCCAATTGAAAAGGCAAGGAGCGCAAGCAAAAATCCCAAAAGCACACAAAAAAAACAGGACTGAACGCTTGACACGGTACAATAAAAAACACTGAAACCAAAGAAAAGACAGACAGCTAAATACAGATCAACTGGTCAACTATATATATATATATATATATATATATATATATATATATATATATATATATATATATATATATATATATATATATATATATATATACTAGTCGGTTGTGGATCAGATTGTTTTCATGTAAAATAAAATGCAGTGTTTTTTATTGTAGCGGTTTGCAGCATCTATGTAGACTTTAAAAAAAAAATAATTTTATGGAGCTGTTAGACCGTCACATTAATACAGGTGTGTACCTCATTTATTGAGAAAGAGAAACAGTTTAGTTAGTGCAAAGAATTTGTTTTTAAAGACTAAAGGTCAACTAATATCAAGTGAACTTCATTAGATAAAATCATGTTGTGAATTCTGGAAATGACTACATCGATCTTTTTTCAACTCATTTTGAGTTTTGGACTTTACAACACTCTGGAGTTATTGGAAATGTGATCCAACATGCTCCATCAGCCCTGCGGTGAGTCGCACGCTTAAAAATAAATGTCAAGTTCACAGACTTAGGAGCTCAATTTATGTAATAATTCAGCAGACATCTTTGTCGCAACAGACTAAACTTGCAAAGCTTTGTGTTCATATGTATGTGTTTGTTCCGTTTGGAAATTCCACAAACATTAGTTGTCTGGGAGTAGAAACGTCTCCGTTGCCAGGTCAGTACTAAGGACTGCTTGTTCGAGTATTAAACTGGGTTCCATTACATATATGCATAGGAGTCTACTTGAATGACCGATGACCAAAAATATGAACACCTTTTGACCAGATATTTAATTTAAGTTGGAAATTGTATTATCACAATATTACATGAGGGGGTGAGCTTTACCGTCATATTTGACACTTGCTTAACCCATTTGTGCCCAATTTTTTTTCAGAGTTGTAAGACATATCATTTTATCAGTTGAGTCCCTCTGAGTCATGTTATGTATTTATTTTTTTCCATTTGCACTTTGTTTTGAAGAAACAGCTTATCACTAGGTCAAATGTCACCTAATAATAATAATAGAGAAATAATAATAATATAATAATAACAAAATAATAATATAGTCATAATAAATAATAACAAAAAGGTGGGGCCTCGGGTTCCCCTCTATAAAATCCAAAACAACAAACAGTTTGAACTGTTTTTTTTTATTCTCAATTTTTTTATACTCAAAACCTCAACAAACTGTTTTTTCTTAGAACCTCTAAAAACATGATGTGCCACTATATATATATATATATATATATATATATATATATATATATATATATATATATATATATATATATATATATATATATATATATATATATATATGGCGCAGGAGGAGGGTCTGGGCTACTAGCCTCTGGAAGAAGAGGAGATCCTTCTGCCCGGTTTTCCAGGACCTAAATGAATGACAAAACAAGCGTGATAGATGCATGAAGGTGCCATGTTTTTGTTTGCATACGATGCTATTGATGAATGATCAATATCATCCTTTTTACAGTGTCATGCCCCATATGTAGAATGTTCTGTAAAAACAAATATCACACTTGAGTTTGTGATGTTGGTCTGGATATCATCACTGTTGCTCTTGTCGACTGAAGAGCACTAGCGATGACCTCGAGTCAAACATCACAAACTTGTTTGTGATATCGCTAAATAACATACAGCCTTGTGTACCTGTAATAGCACCAGCTATTCACCATGGCACTGTTCAGGGCCCAGCTGAACCACCACTTCTTGGAGCGGATGTTGACTCTGTAGCGGCTGACAAACTGATCATGCAGGTCCACTCCTCCCTTGTGTGCATTGTAGTCCTGGATGCACTGTCTGACCTTGTCCATGGTCCGCTTCTGTTTGTTCCACCTCTTTGCCTCAGTTTTGGTGAACTCCCTCTCCATGTTTGACACCACAGTGACCACGCTGTTGTCATTCCACCTTACAATCAGCTTCTCTGCCTCAACCAGATACTCAACATCTCCTCTGGGTGTCTTCTTGAAGGTCTGGGGTGCTGTGAAGGGAACATTATAGAGGTGAGTTTGTCGCATTGTGCCACAGCTGCCATAGCCTCTCAGGGTCATCTCATCCACCAGGGACAGGGTTGTGAAGAGGTTGTCGTGGTAAAAATTGACTCCAAGTGGCACTTCAGCTTTCTCTGCCAATCTATCTTTTCAGTAGTCTTGAGGTTAGGGTCACCAGTGGCCTCATCATCAGATTGGTCACTGTCACAGTCTGTGTCATGTGTGTGCATTTCTGACTCGGGCACAACTGTGATGTCCGCCACAGTTTCAGAGTCCTGCAACATGGCCAGGACCTCTGCTACGGTGTACCTAAGGAAAGGTGAACATACATGATTGATTTTTATTTTGACCTATGTTATTTTATGAAAAATGCTTTCATACATAGCATACCAGAGGGAAAAGTGGGATTTGTGTGTGTGTGTTACCTAAGCTAATGTCAGCTAGCAAGAAAATTATATATTGTAACGTATAAAAATCCTATACACACAGGCCTTGAATACTTTTGAATTTATTTAGCTAGGAAGAGTATTCTAAGAGGACTAAAATGAGCCATTGTACATCATTCTACAATTTTTAAATAAGTAAATTAGGAGCAATCCTGCAGACAGTGTTTCTTTTGTTAGTGACACGCTATGTGCCCACTGGCAACTTTTGTTGCCACTCATAGAAATAAGCCCATAAACAAAAAAATATTTATCCTAGGTACAATTTTTTGGGGGAGGGTTACTCTAGAGACTTGAATGATTAAATAATTCTGAATATGTTTGGGGGGCAAATCATAAGAAATTTATGAAAATTACCTCTTTCCAGGACGATTTGCATCCACCATGTCCTCAGTCGGAAAGAGCAGGAAGCAGATGATGTCATGTGATAGGAAGCACTTGGAAACGATTTTTTAAAAATCAAAACTTTTGTCTACGTTGTCTACTAGCATATAAATGGAAAAACTTGCATTAGTACCTTTGAGATTTTTTATTGTGAGTCGAAAATAACAGTGATACACTTTGGCAACAATTGTTGCCAGCGGGGCAAAATTGGTCGTGCCAATAATAACGTTAAAGCACAGCCTCTTATACAATATTGCTTAAATGAGAAACTGAAACTAATGAAGGTGGAGCAGACTGATCAAAACTGGCGGGAAACAATGGCAGGATTCATGCTAATGTAACACACACAGCATTCATGGAGGAATCAGATGCACTAAACTTATCAACTAAAATATCAACTCAAGACCACCTTGCTAAAGTATATTAGCTCCGCCCAAGTGCCCTGACCCCGCCTCCACCCAAGGACTCCTGCTCTGCCCATGTCTAGCACTAGGGCTGCCTGCCTGAGGTCTTGTGCTCTGCCCCCATCCAGCCCTCTTCTCTCCAGCTACGAAGCCAACTGCCCCTGTGATGACCCATGTTATAATGATGCTGCTGACGAATGTGCAGTGGATATTAAAACCATGGCTGAGCTCCCTCTGGGTGCATCCAGTTGAAGCTATAGCTCACATGGGAAAAACTCATCTGTGGGGACCAGTGTGTGGTGTGCAAAAAAAAAAAAAAGGCCTGATTAGTATCACACAGCATATCCCTTTTGTGTTGCTGTGCAGTGTGGTGAGTGGCTGTTTCACTGTTTCTTACTGCAGAGGCTGAGGATCGTCTGGTCTTGTATAATCTAGTGTTTATACTCTAATGTTTCCTTTGTGAGTCTTCCCAAGTTCCCAAGCAGACTTTCCTATTTTAGTTTTTTTCTGTCATGACTTTGGGTTTAATCTTTAGTCTTGTTTAGTCTGTGTCTCTTTGCCAATACTGTGTTCTGTTGCTTGACTCTCTATTCTGTCTGAATTCTGTGTTTTGTTCCTCTGTCTTGTTGTTTCTGCTCCCTCGTGTTCTCTGTTCTGGTTTCTGTTTACTGGACTTGTGTTGGACTTTTGGTTTATCCTGGATTTTTTAAATATATGTTTTTGCCTGGACTCTCAGCCAACTTTTGTAATTCATGTCTTTTCCATCCCTACAAATGAGTTATTAGAGTTAAAGCTTTTTGTTCTCTTCACCTCTGTTTGCATTTGGGCCTTCTTACTAAAGTAAAACATGACATTTTCAAAGTTGAATTAATGTTTTTCTATTGCTCACTGCACAGTAACTTTTTTTAAACAGCTTTTCTATTTTCATTTAATGTTATATTACATATTCTCTTAACATACCCTTACTGTACATGTGTCACTCAAATGTTTCATGCTGTGCAGTTTATTTTCCTGTGTAATTTATGTACTGTGCAATCTTCATAACTATACCCTTCTGTCAAGACCAGAAAGTAACTGTCAGGACTAAATCCTGTAGAGTGTAGAGAGGTGAGACGTCATTCTCTGAACCCCGCCGTCCAAGAATCTGATGCATCCAGCATGCCTCCAGTTTCCTCCATGGTCCATATACCACTTGGTCCATCATTCCTCAAGGATGAAACTTAACCGAGGGGAAACCTAACATCAGTGCACTTCCCCAACTCCCTCACCTCAGGAGAACTCCAGCCTTCTGCCATCTCCATGACTACTCTGGCCTCACACCATTCAGTGCTACCATGCCCCACCCAGATCTTTCAATAACCAGACCTCACTCAAAAACTCTGATTGGGCCATAGCAACTGTCCAAAAAACATTGAGAGACAAAGCAACAGATAATAAAGTAAAACATTTTAACACTTATGTCGGTTTGCAGCACCCTCTCACTTTTGGATCTTTTGGAACATCTGCACATCCATTCCTGAGTTCTTGGAAAATCACACTTGACAACAACCTGTTCCAGGTCCACCCCTCTTGCTCTCAAATATATAAAGCCCAAAGTCACAAAGTACATTTGCCTCGGAGGGCTTTACAATCTGTACAGGGAGTGACACCCTCTGTCCTTAGACCCTCGGTTCGAGTGAGGAAAAACTTGCCCACAAAAAACCTTTAACAGGGAAAAAATGTGGAAGAAACCTCAGGAAGAGCCACAGAGGAGGGATCCCTCTCCCAGGACGGACAGACTTGCAATGGATGTCACGTGTACAGGACAACACACACAAACATATTGTACAATTACAATGACTGACAGAATGACAATGAATCACAATGAATGATAAAGTGACCACAGTAGCAGATATGGTAGTAATAATGACAGGAGTAATATGTGTATTGGACGTCGTGCAGGATCACAGCAGCAGCCACGATCGACGACAGAGACAGAAACTCCGAGGGAAGTTTGGTTAGTAACATGCATTAATGAGACATGTCCACAGAGAGAGAGAGAGAGAGAGAGAGAGAGAGAGAGAGAGAGAGAGAGAGAGAGAGAGAGAGAGAGAGAGAGAGAGAGAGAGTCCCCCGGCAGTCTAATCCTATGGCAGCATAACTAAGGGATGACCTTAGCCAGCCCTAATCCAATCCAGAATGACTAACTAGAGGTAAAACATCCTTGAGCAGCCTGGTTGGGATGGGGTCAAAGAGACAGGTTGACGGCTTAGCTGCAGCAATGATTAAAATTATTTGATGAAGGTCGATGGGAGAAAAACAGTCTAAATACATATCAGGTTTTACAGCTGTTTCCAAACTTGCTGTATCAGAATGCAGATCAATGCCTGTTGAGGGCAGGAGGTGATGGATTTTGTCTCTAATAGTTATAATCTTATCATTAAAGAAGCTCATGAAGTCATTGCTACTTAGACCTAAAGGAATAGATGGTTCAGTTGAGCTGTGATTCTCTGTTAGCCTGGCTACAGTGCTGAAGAGAAACCTGTGGTTGTTCTTATTCTCCTCAATTAAAGAAGAGTAGTAGGCTGCTCTGGCATTACGGAGAGCCTTCCTGTATGTTCTGAGATTATCTTGCCAGACTAGATGAGATTCTTCTAGTTTAGTGGCACGCCATTTGCGTTCAGATTTACATGCCTCTTGTTTTAATTTACGAGTCTGCTGGCTATACCATGGTGCTAGCCTTCTTTGTTTAATTGTCTTCTTTTTTAGAGGTGCAATAGAGTCTAGAGTTGTCCGTAATGAGCCTGTAATACTATCAACAAGATGATCTATTTGTGAGGGGCTAAAGGAAGCAGACAAGTCCTCCTTCTACATTGAGACATGGCATTGAATTTAGTGCTAATAGAATCACCTTCTTAAATTTGGCTACAGCACTATCAGATAAACATCTGCTGTAGAAGTTTCTACACAAAGGCACGGAACTCACACAGGAGGCGTAACGGCAGCATGACGGCTGCGCTGCGTTTTAGCTGCGTCCTTTGCCCGGCGTCAACTCACACCGGGCGTGTGTCAGCCGCATAACAGCAGCGTAGCGAGTCGGCCGTATTCACGCGAGATCACAAGAGAAACCCCGCCATAAACTGTGTATAAAGAAAACAACAACAACAAACAGCTCTAGAAGGGAAGATCGAGTCTAGTCAAGAGGCTACTCGATTATGGTTCCACCATCATTTCTACCAAGTACTCTTTTTGTCTGGCAGCTCCCCTCTCCATTGCTCCAGACTCCAGAATCTTTTTGCACCCACTGCCTTCATTCTGACAGAATGTATTAGAAGATATTAATTATTCACTTGTGTTTAACCAGGAAGTCTCATTGAGATTGGAAACCTCTCTTGGCAGAAGCACATAAGGAAACAAGTAGTTTCAGAAAGATTACAATACTACAAGATGAACTGATACAGGAAGAGAAACATTAAAAATTTAGAAAGCTGTTTATCAAAAACTGTGGCATTTCAAAAAATCAGTCTCCAATTCATTTGGATTTAAACATTTAGCAAGATTAAATCATTAAAAAGTGTTCCAGGCAGAGGGTGCAGAATACATAAACATTCTTTTTTTTATTTTTCTGTATACAGATTTCAAAAGCATAAAAACATTGAGAGTGCTTGGAGCATTGTCCAGTTGTTTTCTTTTAAATATAAACAGAGATGCTAGGAACCGCTTTAGGAATTAATATGTGCCAATGTACAAGTCTACAGCTGGCAAGTGTGCGCCTCGAGGTCCTCAGCAGTATTAGTTGTTTGGCTTTGGTTGAGAACAGTAGTTGCTAGGGATGTCCGATATTGGCTTTTTTGCCGATAACCGATATGCCGATATTGTCCAACTCTCAATTTCCGATACCGATATCAGCCGATACCGATATATGGGTTATTTTTTACTCAAAACTAATTTAGGTAACATCACATATCTCCTGTTGTGGAACTAACACAACATGCTTAATGTTAATACACCACTGTAATACACCACTGGATATATTCTTGAATGGAACAAGACTTTCTAAATGTTAACATTGTGCAAAATAAGAAATACTTCAACTTCATTTAGGGAAAAAGTGCCATGTTTATTTTTCTTTTTTTAATTCCCTGAGAATCTCTATGCTCAGAACAAATAGAGCAAATTTGAGTTCACAAATAAAACATTGATTTTACCTGAACAGTTATGTGCAGCATATCTGCATCTTAAATCAACTAAAATAACAGGCATAGTATATGACATTGCTTTTTTCTATGATGAATGAGCCTGTGTTGGTTGGACGCCTCATGAACTGCATCTTTAACCACAACGTAATCACCTTAATTGAATGAATGCACAAATATGAGTCAATAACAATGTGCAAAATAAACTGTACAATTTTGTAAACTGCACATTTGTTTAAGCTACAAAAAATACTTCAGGCAAGTGAAGTACCAAAAAAAAAACATTTAAAAAGGTGTAAGCTGCCTGTGTCCCTAGCCCATTACTTGGGCTAATTCTGTACAAACATTGGAGTTATAAACTGGGCTCAATCAGCACTGCTCTACATGAGCAACAACAAAGATATGCAACCTTAAGGTAGTGTGCAATAAAAACAAAGAAAGCACAACAGATTTGAGTCCAAACCTTCTGGAGTAGTAAATAAAACCCTCCTTAGTATAAGTGCAATGAACAGGGCTAAAAGACCGCCGGGCTCTGTTTCTTTTCATTGCTTTGCTGCACAAATCTCTCGTAACTCTCTGCATGGTTTATCCTGAGGTGGGAGATTAAATTAGATGTACCGAAGGCAGAAATCTTGGTCCCACCTCGCATAACTGAAGCTTTGCAGTCATTGCAAATAGCAACTTTAACGTCCGACGGAGACACTTGAAAATAATTCCAAACCACTGACATGTTGCAACTTGCCAGCGAGCAAGTTTGTCACTGCAGCAACTAGTGTTTGTGGGCGCAGCTTGATGATGTCATCAAATTTGCGCAGACAAACGTTTCAGGAGCCAATAGGCACTATTTGGGTGAAACGCAAGTATTATTTTATCGGGGTTTTGAGGCATTAAAAAATCTGATACCGATATCAACCGATATTAAATTTTTAAGCTATTATCGGCCGATAATGAATATGGGCCGATAATATCGGACATCTCTAGTAGTTGCCAGTCTATATCAACACTGTGGTGGCCAGGGTCGAAGAGACCTATTGCTGCCTTCTTAGACATAATAGATAACTTGCCATTGACGGTCCAATCTGTGTAAACAGACATCTGTGTCTCCAGACTAGAATGTGCTGACAGTAACACCTTCATGAATAAAAACATTCTCTTTGACTAATTCTGGGCGTTTAGTATTTGTGTGTTATCTTGGGGTTTAAAGTCGATCCACCACGATGAGTTGGGCAGAATGAGACCGACTCAGGCACTTCTGATGAACTTTGAGAGTGTCTCTCATTCTCCTTGATCAAGCAACAATAAATAATACAACATAAGACATCAGAGGCTCCTGAACACTTTCTTCCTTCCTGACCTCACCATTGACCTTTGACTTCAGCAATTTCTCAGCGGCAATTTGGTACTGTTATGTGAAATATTCAGATTCTTGACTCAGAGGTTTAATGTCAGTTTAATGTTTGGCTATTTGGAGTCTATGTGTCTTAATCATTACTTTAGCAAAAGGTCTAAAAAACTGTAAACTGTAGAGAGTAAAATGAATATCAGACGTCAAAATGGGTGACCTCAAACCTGATTAATTCAATAATACACATTTAATATTAAGGATAACACTCATGATGTATTTTTTCTTTAACCTTTTTTGTATTTTCTGAGCAGCATCAGCAAAATCTGAGATGTTGGATGTCATGGTGGGTAGTAGATTATGTTAACAGTTTTTTTTTTTCAACAGTTTTTGGCAACTGCTGTAACAAAACAAGCTGCCTGTGAGACATTGCTTCACCTCCAAAATATTTTTGTTTCTCCTCTGGTTGATCAAGGGAAGTTGTGCTGTGTCTGCCACATCCATTTTGATGACAAGTTGTTTTTACTGTGTGCAAAGTTTTTTTTCTTTTTTTGTAAAAACCAAAAATAAATCAGACGTTCATTCATTCTCTGTGGGGAAAAAATCTGTATTTTGAGATAGATCTGACATTAAAATGCTCTTTAATAACATTTCTAGCTTGAAATGTGCATTTTATTGTCAGAATCTTTGTTCAGTGAATGTGTATGATTCTTTCAGGTCTCACCACATAGTTGCTATGTTGGTTAGTTGCTTCTACATGTACGTTGCCTATTGTGTTGTGGGTGGACTTGGCATGTTTAGCTCCTTGTTTTGGACTGTCAGTGGACATCATTCCTTTTCATATTGCTTCACATTAGCCATAACCTGAATCCAAAGACTGCTATCTCTGTTAAGAAAAGACATTTTTATAGTCTGTGATTGTAAAATGTGAAGTTTTTGTATTTAATTCCATATTTCCAAGAATACATGGCTGAATATATTTAATATTAAATAATCTTAAACTTTTAATCCAATTTGAAAACTTGATTCTATCCTGTAAATAGATTTAAAAGTGATTAGATTTAAAAATGCATTTATTTTTTATTCGATTTATCATTTTATTTTTTGGCCTGTTTTTTGACCCATTCTTTGTATGCTTGCATTGGCTAATAAAACAGATTTTGATTCAATGGACTTTTTGTCAATCAGACATAAAACCCCAAAACCAAGAATCTTAAAGACAAAAACAATATACAGATGTGAGGAAGCACCAGGGGCCTCATGTACGAATACTTGCGTGGATTTCCTACTAACACTTGGCGTACGCCAAAACCCGGAAACTGTCGTACGCACAAAAAAATTCAGATGTATCAAAGTGTGTGTACGCATGGATCCAAGCACGTTTCTCTTGTACATCCCAATCAACGTGGAATTCAGCGCACGTGCACCTCCTCCCTGTCCACGCCCCCATTTACATATGCAAATCTATTTAAATAGGCCCTGGACCTGAGATTCACCTCTTTGTCCATTTAGATAACGCGACGAACAAAGGAAAGAAAATGAATTTCACGGTTCACGGAAGTGGAGATCCTGTTTGGTTCCCTATCAACAGGGATAAATATGACCAAAAAAAGACGTGACGCATTGGCACACTGGCACGGCTTCTGGGTAAGTAAAGAGTTTATTCATTTAATTGTTCCGTATGTACATACGGGACAATTAAACAAATAGAAGCCACCCATCGCGCACCATGTCAGCCTCCAGCCTGTTCCCAGCCATGCTGTTAGTCATAATGAATGAGTCGTGCGTTGAACCAGGCCACCTTGCCACGATGTTAGTTAGCTGCATTTGCGCATCACATATGATTTGAACATTGATGGAATGAAAATGTTTCCTACTTAGATAAACAGCTCCCGCAGGAATGCCCCTGTTGCCAGGAACCAGCGTAGTCAGCACAACCCCGAGTTACTCACCGGCCCCCGTTGCGCTCTCGGGCCGGCCGCAGCTCTGCGCACAGCTCCAGTAACACTGGCCTTGGTAATCGAAATCGGCTTATGAGCCAATTATCATGGTTTGCAAGTAAATCCTCACGTTCCTTAAATCGCTCATATTTGCAAGGTCCTCTAACAACGCTAACGCTGCCATTGTTAGTAACATTTTCCTAATCACGTTACGCATGCTTTTCTAACCACCTATATAATTGCAAACATGTGGGTGTGTTAGTTGTTCATAAGTGTGTCTCTGATGTGCACATCACTCTGATGACTACTTGTTTTCACATTATTAACAGTTTCCCAGCATCACCTCTAAGTGTCGCCAAAGGAACAATGGCTGTAGAAACGTGCGTACGACAGCTATGAAATTGGCGTGGGGCACGCACATTTCTACGATCATTTCACGTTTGATACATTTGAACGTGAGCGTGGAAAAGGACGTACGCCACTTTTTTGTGCGTACGCAAGCTTTGTACATGAGGCCCCAGCTCTCTCATTGTTTGCTAGGATGGCCAGTCTCCTACAGTTTTCTTTATATTCTTTAACTTTTAGTTACAATATCAGGCGAGAAAGACATAGTTTGTTTCTTACCATATTTAAAAACATAAATAAATAAAATAAATGATAAATTGCAGTCAAAATCATAGCCTGTTTGAATCAGAGTTGTGTAGTTCATCTTGTGCTGGTGCTTAAAGAGGAAGCAGGCCTCAACAGTAACGCTATGGGGTGTGTGAGTAGTTGGGTCCTTTGATTTGATTGGATATTGACTGTGTGATGATATTTCAACTAATTAGTATCACTGGCAACGCCTGTGTTTACCCAACCTGTTCTCATTCCCAACGCGTAAAATACCAATGATTTGTCACGCCCCTTGACGTCTGATACCGACGTAAAACGTACCCTTCCACGTCTGTATGAAACACTCTGGGTTGTCCATTGACTCCAGTATAATCCGTTTGCGCTGGTAAGAGACGCTCAGAGCAGAGCTCCAGCCGTCCATTCACTCCAATAATAACCCGACCACAGCGATACATGACGCTGCAAGCTACAATCTGATTGGACAACCGAGGACCCTCTGCCCGGAAGTGTTTTTCTCACTATGTTAAAAATTTCTTTTATTGATATGATCAACGTTTCTCAGCACAAACACGCCAAAGTGTCACTGATAATTCAACAATAAAATAGCTTCATGTTGTGGCCCTCAGTATGTTTTTTTTCTCCTTCTGGCCTGAGAAATAAACTTTTATTCCTATGTTTTGGATAGCGGAAAGGCCTACACTACCCAGAATGCTCGTCCACTGACGATTTGCAAGCTACAATCTGATTGGACAACCGAGGACCCTCTGCCCAGAAGTGTTTTTTCAACTATGTCAAAAATTTCTTTTAATAATATCATCAACGTTTCTCAGCACAAAGACTGTGTGTGTCACCATTGATATTATAACTGATAAAATAAAAAGTTAATCACTTCTCTGTTTAATGTGCTTTTTATAATGTCTGTTTTTAGACAGAGCTTGTTATCAACAGACCTTTTGAGAAGGAAAAATGAAATTTCCTGTGTGCAGTTTGCGCTGGAGCTGTACTTTGTATATATTCATATACAGTAACATTTTTTTTCATGGAAAGCTTTCTGGGCTGCTCAAAGGATCACAAAAGCACCATGCAGCACACTTACCATGTGAGTATTGTTCACTGTTTTGTCGAAGAAATTATCAAAGTCGAATTGACATGTTTGCTAGGGTGTGTTTTATTAAAAAGCATGCCGTCACACTGGTAAATTGACAGTCACACAACATATCTGAGCCACCTCAAGTGGGTGAATGGACAGCTGGAGCTCTGCTCTGAGCGTCTCTTACCAGCGTAAACGGATTATACTGGAGTCAATGGACAACCCAGAGTGTTTCATACAGACGCGGAAGGGTACGTTTTACGTCGGTATCAGACGTCAAGGGGCGTGACAAATCGTCTGTATTTTATGCGTTGGGAATGAGAACGGGTTGGTTTACCTACTGTTTCAAGTCAAAATGGCTGCTGTGGAAAAAGGTCTATTTAGATAAATACTACATATAACTGGTTTATTTTGAATGCACAGTATTTTGTTTATGTGTAAATCTTGACCTTGTTTGTACGAGCAAAGAGAGAAAATGATGTATGTTAATTGTTAACACTGACTGGTTTTGCCTCCTTTGTGAAGAGCAGCACGATAGCGGTTTCAGACGTGAAATGGATTCCCTCAATCTTCTTTGCTTAGAGTTTTCGGAGACTGAAACTAAAAGTTGTGTCTTCACTTCCACATGTTGCACCATGCTTCACAGCACCTCACCTTCCAAAGCAGGGATGTGTAAATAGTAACCTATATGTTTTGTACATGAGAACTGGTTGGTTAACTCGGGCACTAGGCCTTCCTCCCAGCATGTAGGAACGTCCTAGATTGTCAGCAGTATTGTAATCCATCAAGATGACTCATTTTGGTCCCTTATTGCCACCAAAGAAGTTGAACATATAAACACACTAAAAGCTTAATTTATATACTTGGAAATGCCCATCTCAGCTCTGTATGCTTGAGATGAGACAGGCTGGGGTTGTCTCCGGTGATGGAACCATGTGCTTCAGGAATAATGTTGGTGAAACATCACAGTGGCGTGATGCAGCTTTCTCTACAGCTGTGTGTGATGTTGGATGAGAACAGCTTTTTCTCCAGGCTGCTCCGTCACTGATGGACGAGCACAGTCTTCATTTCCTGGTAAAGAGTGAGCTTTTCCTTTAGCTGCCTGAGTACCCATATGTGCGGCGTCAACCACTCGCTCCTCGAAACATCATCTTGCTCAATCTGGAGGTGAACAAAAGAAAACAGAGCACTATGTCATCTTACCAGGTGGTTTCTGAAATGATTGGCAGCTGTTTAGTGGAGTGTAGTGTAGTTTTGCAGTGACTGCTGTGTGGTTACCAGGGTTAGGTTGCAGGCAGTGGAAGTAGATAAAAGATGGATCACATTCTTCCTGAAACTTGATTGTTGCAGAGATTTTTGCTGTATCCTTTTATTGCCTGTCTCTCTTGTTGGGGTTGACTAGCTGGACAGTCTAATGGCATTGTTCTGCTGATGTGAAGCAAAGTTTGAAAGGCAGAGTTTTAAATGCAACAAAACAGAGAAGAGTTTCATTCCTTCACAAACATCCACTTCTAATATCATATCCACAGCACTTCACCTGCATATTTTCTTTCTGGGTGGAGAAGAACTGCTCTCTATCTTGATTCAGTTCTTCCGATGCACATCACAGGCATCAGTCTACATATTTAACGGGAGACTAGAAATTTAAATCAGATTCTTGCCATCTTCTCATAAGGTTCTCTTAAGTTTTCCTCCCCGTTCAGCAGAGAGTCCTTCCTTCTAAAATGAAGATTTCATTGTAATTTACACACTTGATCAGAGAACAGTAACAGACGGAGACTTCTTACTTTCTTTGTTTCATCCTGCATATATGCCTCACAGGTCTCAGATCTCTTAGAATTTAGAAGTTATTAAGCAGAAAGTGTTGCTGCGGTACACCTCACAGAAGTTATAAGGGAGGCCTTTATTATTAACCACACCATATTCAATTACTGCAGCATTAGATCACCTCATCGTGACAATATGCTGTGTTACTGTCTGGCTCATAGCTGCATAATGACATCTAGGCTTCCCTGGTAAAGGGATAATTCTGCTTTTTGAAGCAGAGTTCTGACAATAGATTCCACTTTTTCCTCTGCTTCACCCAACTGTGCCATGCACAAGGAGAGAAGTACTCCAAAACAGTTTTCACATGACATGGCATAAACTCCTTATATAAGAGGTCGAAAGCATATTCTTTGTTAATTCCTATCGCATATCAGGATGGAGCTGAGCTTGTATTAATGTTCATTGAACTTCAGATCTGGGACTCATCTTGGACTCTTCCTTGAAGCATCAGCTACAAAAACACATTACATGAATAATCCCTTAATTAAAAAATAAATAAATAAATTATTTTAAATGCATGAGAACACACACCTACAACAATGTAACATTGTGATGGCGCATAAACTATTTGTACTTCACTTTGACTTATAACACTTCATGGACTGTTACAGCCTACTATGAGTTCTTAATACAGTTGATGGTTGAGGTGTAAGTACAGTATAAGGAAGTATAGACAGTCATAATGTGATCATCCATAAGACACTTGGAGTTAAAATAAAAAGTGATATTTTATGACTGTTAATATACTGCATCGAAAAGCATTATAATTCATTATGAATGCCCCCATAATGCACCATAGATGTAGTTTTTATAGAAAGTGTATATAAAAATCCTGATGATGGGCATCTCGGCAAAGACATGTATTAGACTGTCTATATTTTCCGCAGAGATCATTGCAATAAAGTCCAGTCATTAGCTCAGATTCAGCAGCTCTCAGAGGTTTGTCATCACGGAAAGCAGCAAGAAAAGATGTAATGATAGAAATTCACAGGATGGCTCGACAGTGCCTACTCGTAGGGGTCTTAACAGTGATGAACAAGCAGATTCATTTTTTAAAGAAGGCTCTGAAGTGTAACAACAACGTGATAAAAGTAGTTTTTGGTAGGAGAGAGGCAACATCATTAATTAGAACAGCCATAATTAAGGCTTGGCAGCAGGAATGGGATCCAGATAATAAAGGGAGACATCATTAGAATATATAGGAACCAGTTTAGGATAAACAGCTTAAAGGAGGATATCATGATTACAGAGAGGAGGCAATCATCATACAACTAAGGCCAGGCATGCAGTTTTCCATTACGCATTACATAGAGTAGGGAAAAGTCAATCAAGTTGAAGAAGACATTATTATGCAGTGTGGTAAATAGAATTCAGAGGCAGACGATATAGAAATAAAAAATGTAGTACATAAAACAGGGCAGGCATGGAGTTTAAAATCACTGTGAGCAGAAGGAGCTTAGGGAAGGCTCAGTGAATGGAAGTGAAGAAATGAGATCACATAAAACAAAATGATTGTGTTTGTTAAAGACATGTTTCAGAAATACAGTGGTTGCACGCATTGAGCATCTCACAGATAACACAGGCATTTTTATTTACCGAGTTCATGAGAAAAACTACAACATGAAGTGTACTGAGGGGAGCCATGCTCTGCCTGAACATATTAAATTAGTATTTAACTACGCTACAATCATCAATTATTAAAGGCTGTCTGATCATGACATAGCCATGTCTGTCTGCCTTTTGATTTTTTAAACTGAACCCTAATGCTGGATAGTAAGGTGAAAACAAGCCTCTATAGAACGATACTAGTAGGAATAGAGACGTGTTTACTGGACACGATCCTGGGTATGAGAGCTATCTGATGGGCTCAGCAAGAACAGGTGTAAATTGGGACGGGCAGGGAAATGGGCCACGACACTAACTAGATTAATGCAAAATAACCAAAGCTTCTTGTGTCTTAGTCGCCGGCAGTATAAAGAATGGACAGCGTATGCATGACTTTACACACAAGAGCCATGTGGTGGCTCTGTTGGCAGTCCTGCCTCTTCCGCCTCCCAGCTAATCTAAAAATGGGCAAAGACGTGAATCGTGTCGGTCCAAATGAAGTCTGGATGCTCAAACAATCCATCTGCGCCAACCTGCCAAAGTGTCCATGTTAATTCTAAAGTTAGACATTTTAACATGGGGACTTACACGGGACTCACACAGGAGACGTAAGCGCAGCGTGACGGCTGCGTCGCGTTTTAGCTCCGTCCTTCGGCTGGCGTCAACTCACACCAGGCGCGTGTCGGCCGTGTTACGGCAGCAGAGCAAGCCGGCCGTATTCACGCGACATCACGGGATCATGCGAGAATCCTGGACGTACGCGAAACCCTACGATAAACTGTGTATAAAGAAAACAACAACAACAAACACCTGACTTTGCTTCTCCGACGTGGAGGAGATTATAAAAAGCATCTGTTGTGTCATAAATGATTGTGTGTTGTTCCACTTCAACAATTAGTCTCAGTTCATGTTGAGACCCTTTGATCGATCTTTGATCACCTGGTGCCACCGGTCATGACGTAACGTTGATGTGAAGTTGTAAAAAGTTGCATGAACTGCGTATTGTGTTTTATTTTGAAAGGGGGCGGAAGTTTATTACGTTGATTCTGTGTTGGATTTCCTGTCTGGTGCAATCTGCTCTGTTAAAAATTTACAAGGTTTAGCAGCGGCTCGCGGCAAAAATAGAAATGCTACGGAATGCTTGCACCGTGGCGCATGCTCTCATTGACTTTTTTAATGACAGCCACAGCTGGATTAGCTGTCAGTCGGCTTTAACCACTGTACAGACTTGTGATGGAGTTTGTGTGTGCACACATGTGCTAACACTAATAAAGACACACAGTTCTCAGTGTCAGAGCAGAAGCCTGTTACCTGTTATTAAACACCTGCACATGAATAAAGACCTGCACTCTGCATTTATACTGCACAGAGGCACACAATCATTCATTACTGGTACAATGTGTTCATATTATTAATTAATTGCTTCTGTCTATAGTTATTGATATTCTGATTGTGAATTCATTATTGAACACTGGAAATTATTAATTAGTTTAAATGCTGGGGGAGAATTTAAATTATGTAACTCATCAAACCGGATGCTCGGGAATTATTAGTGCCAGGAAAGACATAAGAATAGCACAAAGGTTAATGAGGCAATAACAGATGCTGAGATGGAGAGTGAATTGTAATACATGAAGAGAGTTGTTTGTGTTGTTTCTCTGTCACAGCTCTCATAGGCAGGACTGATGACTGGATGGCAGACAGCTGTGCTGATTGCTGATGATGTGCAGGTGTACAGAGTGAGAGCGAGACCACACACACACACACACACACACACACACACACACACACACACACACACACACACACACACACACACACAGTGACATACAAACAGATGTATTAAATGATTAGCTCTGATTGTTAGCACCACTATCACTATCCATGCACTGAGATGTGCAGTCAGTGCGGCTGTTGCTCAGGAGGTAGAGTTGTCCACTAATCATATGATTGGTGGTTTGATCCCCAGCTCCTCCAGTCTGTATGTCAAAGTGTCCTTGGGCAAGAACCCCAAATTACTCCCTGTAAGTTGCTTCGGATAAAAGCATCTGCTAAATGTAATGTAAATGAGTCGATTGCACCAAATCTGCAGACTTGGAATGTTTGAAAGAGGAAAAAATGGTTCTCTGCATCCTGGTCAGGTTCAGGCCTTGTTCTCTCCTCCTTCTCAATTTCATATTTTGTGCTGCATCGGGGCAGGGACAGCACGTTCCATCGTTTACTGCTCAGTGGGAGAGGTTGGTTATTACAGGCAGCGTGCTCCATCAGCCACAGAAACAGCTGAACCTGCATTTCATGCTTCCAGACACCACCGGCTTCAGTTTAAAGTGGGAGGCAGTAACTGTCTCATGTTGTCATCTGAGATAATGTCTTTTCTTACCGTTTAAGCAGTAAAACCTCCCTGTCCTTATGAAGGGGGTGTGATGTTTTATCTGTCCACTTGGATAGTTTCAGGGGATTCACACCAGCACCGCTGTGAGCAGAAATAATTAAGTCCCCACCTGACATATTGTTGAGGAAACAATTGAATGTCATCATTGTTTTTCATGGCTGAGTGGAAACTTTGAATGGTTGCTTTGTTGCTGCAGCACACACACAAAAGCTCCTCTCTGCTCCTCTGGCATCGATAAGATAAAGGACACAACACAGAGCTGGAAATCTATAATTTAATATGGACTGAATGGCTGCCGATGCTCTGCAAATACAAGAAAGTACTTGAAATGAAGACAGTTTTAGTGATCGTGTCTGGTTTACTGCAGACGATTGCTCAGATTTTATTAAAACATCAACTGAAACACTGTGAGTCTCTCAGAATGAGTACTTCTTTAAGGTTAGGTGAGCTTTATCATCATGGTTAATATAATAAACACATAGTGAAGGTCCTGTGATATCCATGGTCTTAGTTAAAAGAAAGCAACATTGACTGCAGGGCTGTGTTGCCTCGTCCATTCCCACCTCCTCCTCCTGCTTACATGCATTTTGGTAGACAAGTTAAAATTATTACAGCCAACATTATGACCACCTGCCTAATATTGTTTAGGTCTCACATTTGCCACCAAACCAACCCTGACTTGTTGAGGCATGGACATTTGCGATGCGGGGTGTCCATGGATCAGACCTGTTTCTCTAGCATATTGTACAGATGTTCGAATGGATTGAGATCTGGGAAATTTGGAGACCAAGTCTTCACCTTGAACTCGTTGTGTTCCTCAAACAATTCCTGAACCATTTTTGCTTTGTGGCAGGGCACTGTTTCCATGAAAGGGTGTACATGGTCTGAAACAATGCTTAGATAAGTGGTATGTGTCAAAGTAACCCAAGGTTTCCCAGCAGAACACTGCCTACAGCATCACGCTGCCTCTGCTGGTTTGCTGGTACCATTGCTCCAAGACCCAGTTCTGAAGCTCATGCATCATTACCGTTGCCTATTTCAACAGTGGACAGGGGTCAGCATGGACTTGCCCCATATTCAATGCCATTTGACTCAGTTGTCTATCCATCTAAATTTGGGCCTTGTCATATCCTTACACTTGTCCATTTTTCTGCTTCTAATGTCAACTTTAAGGACCAAATTTTCCCCTGCTGCCTAATATATCCCACCAACTGACAGCTGCCATGATAACGAGATAATCAGTGTTATTCACTCCACCTGTCAGTGGTCTGAATGTTGCATGTTGTTGGGCTAACCGACCGTGACTTACACGACAATCTTGATAAACACTGAGTTAGGCCTCTTTTTATGACTGTATGTGTTGGAATTGATTTCTCTAAAATCTCAGACTACACTAATCCAAATCCACCATCCTCCCACTCAACCGTAATAGCAAGGATGTGGTAGTCCAAAAATCACCTCTCTCTCTCTCCACACTCTCTCTATATCACATATTTAAGAGTCAATGTTTTCTCCAGGCTGTCAGAGTTAGTCAATCTCAACTTCAAACCATTCCTCCAAACTGTCGAGGACAACCTCCATTGATGAATGAGTCTACCCATATCCCTTAAAGGCAGAATTGCTGCAATCAAAATGACCATACTTCCGCTGGTAAAATGCCTATTCTGAACGATCCCCATCTAACCACCCACCCTCTTCGTTCAAATACCTAGACTCAATCATCTCAAGTTTTACTGGAAAAACAGACAGCTAGAAACAAAAACCCAAGGAAGTTTGGAAGTTTGTGCAAGCAGAAAACTTTTTGCCCATTGCCCACCAACTATATTCACAAGTAGATCAATCAATGAATCTGACAACTCCTGGACAAACCAAACAGTATATTTCAGATTTACTATTCATAAACTGCTCCATAATTCACCATCCTACCAGAGCTACAACTCAGACACAAACTCTCATCTGGAACAATACTGACTTCTTAATGAACTAATAACACATCACATCATGGTTTATTAAAGGTATCATTCACCTTTAACACATCTTCCATAACAACACTCATTCCCCAACGTGGTCTACATTTATCTAAACGGGTAAAATTCAAGACCTTAAAATGAAATCATCAAACTTAGATCTTTCCCCACAAACATCAAACCTGAAAAATCTACAAGATCATTTTCACATCAGAAGGATCTACAAATCATCCCCAGTACTGACTTTTTGACCCATATTTGCAAAAACGTTTAACTTTACATAGAATAGGACGTATAAAGTGGCTTTTCTAGACTTTGAAATTTGTCTGCCCTGCAAACAATACACCACCAGACAGCTCTCACAGGCCACGTGGGACTGCACAGCAATTAAACAAGGACACCACTGACATCCACTCCTTATTTTTGGCTGCTACATCCTGCTATATCCTCCAAAGCGCTTACTAGGAGACACATTCAACATAAAATTAAACAGCACATTGAGCAGAATGCTCCCCATATCCATAGCTGTAACACAATCAATATCACACATTAGAACATTTCACTAATCTAACACATATAAATGGAAAAATGATTAGCTTCAATTAGAAAAAATACACTGAATTTGACATAATCTGGATCTCGACGACCCATGGCCTAAAATCTTCATTTCCACGCTGATGTCACTCATCATCTCTTTTAGCCTGTCCACCATCAACACAGGTATTGATGTAGATTTTATATTATTTATTTATCTGTTTGAAAATGGATTGCAATGTGTGAAGCTGTGGAGTTTCAGGTGAGTTTGGATGTTAAATATGCATTAAACACATTTGTTTTCTTTTAATAGTCACTTTCATGGCCGTAGCCAGAATTTTAAAAACACTGAAGTCAGTATTTTAAAATAACCTCTCCCATTCGGGAGGATATCATGATGAATTATGCATTTTGAGTCTAACAATGATTGCTCATAATACATATAACAATGACAACACAGATGAAAATTGTACTGTAGCCTTCTGGAGTGTGTATTTTTTTATGTTCCTCTGCTGTTCCTGGGCAGGTAGAAAACAGACACGCAATGACATTGAAGCTCATAAAATAGGATTAAAAACGTGTGTGTGTTCTCCATGTCACTCAAGACAAAAAACACTGAACGTCACGTTTAGCATGCAGACTTCAAATAAAGAGTGTCAAATAGACACTGATGGAAAGGCATGACGATGCATCACTGCTTGTGGTTGCTAGGTATCTAGTGTTCTGTGTACCTGCTCTAATATTTACTTTACAAATGCACTGAAAACAACACATTCATTGTTATTCTATGTTGACGCACCTCTCCTCTCTGCCCTCCGGTCCAAACCTGTTCATTTATCCACCAGTGAAGTGGTTCTTCAGCGTACCCTACAGAGCCTGCAGGCTCTCCCTGTGCCTCTCATTGCAGCTGTGCAGCTTCGGCTGCTGTTTACTCTCATACTTGTGTTTCATGGCTGAGAGACAGCTGTGGTTG
This sequence comes from Collichthys lucidus, assembly GCA_004119915.2. Classification (NCBI taxonomy): domain Eukaryota; kingdom Metazoa; phylum Chordata; class Actinopteri; family Sciaenidae; genus Collichthys; species Collichthys lucidus. Next base: position 37,741,233 of record CM014079.1, read on the forward strand.
TTGTGGTGAAGAAATCACTGACAGTGGGGTGTCACACAGCTGTGGACAAACATCTGCACCACATGTGGGGATTTAGTTCATCCTGAGAGAAACATTAGCGCTGGTTATTTGACTGCTAATGTCAGACCCAAATGAACACTGACATGCACCACAGAGGGAAGACAGGACTGTGGTTCCAAATGAAAAACAAAAGATAGAAATGTCTGTAACACTTTTTCAAGTTTTATTGTCGGTGTGTGTCATATGTTCTCATGCATTAAAGATGATGTGTGGGTGCTCAAACAAGCCATCTGTAATGGCACCCACATGTCAATCAAAGGGACTATACTCTGCATAATTTTAAGTTTTAATAGAATTTGAACAAATGAGTTCTATAAAAATAAAATGTTTTAAATGCACCAACAATATCTAACTAGAAACATAAAAAGACCACCATGTTTCACATTTGAACGATGTAATAATGCTTGCAAACTCTCATGTGCTCTTGAGGTCCATAGGCAGACCTGTTTCCAGGACCAGCACCCTCCACCCAAAATGACATGATGCCCATCGTTGTCTGTGCAATCTCCAACTCAGCCTCTGCACATTCACTGTCCTGAAGGTAAACAGAGAAAACAATGGACTGTGTTGAAAAAAAGTTATTTCAGATATATAATTTTTCAAAAATCTTTTCACAAAAGCCCAGAAAGAACAGACAACTGAGATGCTTCTGACAAACTCTGCATCACGTCTGGTGGAATCACAAGCATCATCTATGACCATAATCAGCTCTGATGGCAGGATTCCAGCTGAAATGTGTTGCAGCTATGGCCGCTGAAATCAAGGTACATAAATTATGCCAGTTTGGCCTTCCATAGAAACAACATCATACTCTGACAAAGTGACATTATTAACAAAAACATATTTTATGAATCACATGATTAATTCAAACGATAGTCATCCTCCTGTTTAATGACGCTGACGATTACGTCGTCCATAAGACATTTGGAATTAAAACTCATTATAACTCACATCTCTAATGTTTGATGAGAGTTTATATGAGTATGAGTGAGCACTCTGTGTGTTATGAGTGCAGACATAAAGCATTATGAATGTATTACAATGCACATTCAATGAATGCCGCTATACTTGCTTTAGATATGGTCTCACATGCCCAATGTGATGTGTCAGTTCAATAAATATATTAATGAAATTCATATTCAGCTGTTTTTTTTCCACACATTGTAAAAATATTAATTGAGATGTTGAGCCCTGCTGAACTGGAAAATGAAGATTCTCTCTGTCAGGTGCAGAAAAAACAAAAAGACGTGCAGTTAGAACAAAACTTTGTTTGTTGCTCATAATAAGAAGCATTAGGAGTTCTAATAGTGTTGGTGAGCTGTGAGGATGTCTGTTAGCCATGTTATGCATGCATGTGCATGTCTTATATTAGCAGTATGTCATTGACATATATTTGTAATATGAAAAAATGAAATCACATAATGCAGCAGCTCGTACCTGGACTAACCTGTTCCAGAAAGCAGTGCTTGTGTGACCTGCTCTTTATCACAATGAACGTCTGCATAGCTCTCGGTGTATAAATTTAACATTTGGTGACACTGCTGAGCACATTACGGCAGTAAATTAAACATTTTCACAAATGTGAGCTGGAGGCGGTGAGACGAGCAATGAGTCGAGCAAGACCTCGGGCTCATTTCACTAACAAACCAGCCCCATCTCCATGAGAATCATTATACAGCCGGCAGCCACTTAATGGTCACATTATAGCTTTGTGTAGCTCATCTCCACACAGTAAATCCTCATTATTGCAAAAGAGCTTGAGAGACACTTTACACACTTTAAAATGGTGAGTGTGTTTTAAAAAATGGGATTTGAAATGAGGGACAGTGGAGCCTCCCCTCAGCTGGATTCCTCCTTTGTGGGGGTATTTATGTGAAACGTTTCTGCATATGTTCAGCTGCAGTCTTTGACACCACCTCTGAGAATTCAATTTAAGGTCCACTCACTATCTTTTTCTAGAGCTCCATCAGCAGGTGGAGTGTCCTCTGTTGCCATGGAGAGGGATCCGTCAGAAGCTATGTCGTCCATGGCACTTTAAGCCTGAACGTCCATGCTTGCTTTACTAAAATAGTTCATATTATACATTATTTAAAGTATATATTTGACAAAATAATTACAATATAGATAAGATGAGTAAAAAATGGGGGTGGAGCATGTTTCGAGCTGAGACGGGCAATCAAAGTTCTTAATTCTGCATAAATTCAAGCCTTAATATCATTTGAACAGGTGAGTTCTATAAAACCCTTCCAAACGTCCACTTGAGGCTGGCTCCAGAAGTGAGTCAGTCTCCATAAGTCCCCATGTTCAAATGTCCAACTTCACAGCAGAAATAAACATGTTTACAGCCTGGTACAAAAAACAGTTTTGCTCTCTGTAGCTAATTTCCCCGTTCATGACAACTGTACTGAGGGTGAATTTACTGTATATACAACTCACCTGTTCAAAGTTATGCAGAATTGCTGGTCTGCCAAGATAGCAATGGCCTGAGCCACCACACTCTGAGTTTCACAACAGCTCTTGAAAAACGTGGGTGACGTCACAGAGACTTTCCATGTTTTATATAGTATAGATTTTTACTGAATATCGGTCAACTGATCTTGGAATCCCTATGTTTTCAATATGCCCTAAAATGAATCTTTATTTTTATGAAGTCTCAACACATAACTGACTGTACCTACCGTGCTGCGAATGGTTCATCCTTAATCCAGGATGTGTTTAAACCTTACACCCCAGCCCATGCTGGGCTGAGCTGCTTTTATGGCACTTCAAATGCCTCTTACAGCTAACTCTAAATTATTTTGTGGTCCAGCCAGTCTGACCTCTCGTATTTTCTTCTCTCTTTTTTTTGTCTCACATTTGACATTTCCAAATTTTGCTTTTCTGTTTCTGCCATTGGATTTTTACAGACACCCATGGCAGCTTTCACTCCATACAGGAGTCTCGCTGCATTAATGCAACCAGGGGTTAAAGTGCCCTTTGAGTTTGTCATAAATGTGCACTGGTCTAAAGTAGCTTTCATCAGAGAGGACCTGTGCAATTTGTAGCCCGGGGGATGAGGCGAGGCTGCTCTGATGGCGGCGGCTGCTCTCTGAGGCCGAACTTCATTTTCTGAGTGTGCCCTTTTTTAAAATACAATCACAGACAGAGTGAGCGGTGAGCAGCCTCACTGCTTCCTTCCTCATTAAACGTCAGCAACGTTACACAATTCCACTGGGGGGGATGGTTAAAAGCAGACACTGAATTTAATAGTACAGTCTGTTAACGAACAAAACAGAAATAAGTTTAACTTAACAACATAAATATAAAAATCAAACAACAACTAGTACATTAAGACAATATATAGACACAAAGGGAAATAGAGGTAGTCAGTTAGTTTTTAGTTCTACGTCATGCCAAACATCCAACATGGGATTCCAAGACAGTTTGGAATAAACACAAAATGAAACCATAACATATCAAATAATGTATGTATGTGAACAATTTTCCAAAAATTGTACTTGGAATAACAAAAAACGCTGTGAGCCTACCTTATTCAGATTTTGTCATTCTAATTGTACAGTTTGGTCTGGGCGTCATTAGCAACACAGATTCTCTGAATAGATGCTGATTATCTTTTTATTATTGATTACTAATGATCAAAAACTTTTTAATACATGGTCCATGTTCATGTTGTGAAATGGTCACAGTTTGGTTAGGTTTAGGCAACAAAACCACATGGTTAGGTAACATATCATGACTGGCATCAAAATAATGTTAGTTATTAGTCATATTCCAAGCATGTAGAAAAAACTCAGCCAAGTCCATATCAGTCAGTGTTTGGATTGTCTTTTCAGGGCTACCGCTCAACATGGCAGACTCTCCCAACCCAACCTCTGTAGCTATAGAGCGCTCATTTCAAGACAATGAAAACACAATTCTTATACTGGGGTTATTATACACTAATAGAAACCTAGTACTGAATATCGTCTTCCTATTCCTGCCAATAAATACTACTAAATGGTACACATTAAATGTTACAATTATCTGCTCCATCTCTTACTTAATCTCTATAAATGTTTTACAAATCATTTGGTAATTATTAGTGTTTAGAATGTTATTGTGTGCAACAATAAACTGTTGCAGAATGCTTGTCTCTTTTTAGCTTTGCTGTAACATCTACTTTATAAACTAACAATAAATGATCACGAATTGCATTAATAAAAAATAATCAACAATCAGTTTACTTTTTATTAATGATGGTTATCATAAAGTGTTGCTGCTGAAAGAAGTCAGAAAGCTACGCTGCACTTTCCCTGAGCTGAATGTCCTTTTTATTTTTTTCAGCTTTCAGAGTTGTGAGAAGTTCTTTGATGGAGGTCGGCCTCAGCCAAAGAGTATTTTAAATAAATCCACATGGCCTCTCTGTCAACTGCCGCCCAGCTCGGTCAGATCCGTTGTCATGAATAAGTTAACGTACGTAATGGACTATCACCAAAACGCTGCCACGTTGAACCTTTTTTAGATGTCCATGACTTAAAATGACCAACATGTTTGGATAATTTGAAAATAATCAGAAATAATCTAGCTTTTGCAAAATCATGTTCAGGCTGTCAGCTGTCTCTATACCTGTTTTACATCGACGCAGTGACGTAATTCGATTTTTCATCGGACTAAACTGTGAAATGAAAAGATCTGAAGAAACTGCAACAGACTGAGTGATGCATTGCGTGAATCTAAGGATATGAACTGAGTGGAAGCATCTCCACAAAAAGAATGTTACATCCAAGACGAATGACACAGGTCTTACTGCTGAGTGTGCTGCCTGGAAACCAAGAAAAGACACATGATCTCACACATTAACCGTATACAGTGAGTACGCCTGATTTATTTAAACCACAGGACAGGACTTCTGATTAAAAAGTGCCCCTCGGTTGTCAGAAAACTTTATCATTGGAGTTGTAATTTTTGTGGGTGATTAAATGGGAATATGTATCATTAATATTGTGGTTGGGTGTTGAGTTGTTTAAAAGTTATGAATAATGTTGCTGGTTGGTAGATGCTTTTTAAAAATAAGATCAATTTCAACCCTAGAACCACCGTCTTGGTAGTAATGAGACTGTTTGGACAAACTGTAGTAGGACATGTTCCAATTGTCCTGTTTTGGCATTTTATATTGAGGATATGACCTTTGAGAATCTGAACACTTGAAGTGGGAGCATTAATATGTTAATCAATGTGGATACAGTACAGTGAGTCAGAGAGAGGACATCTTTGGAAAGCAATGACGTTCTAGAACAGTGAATATATTTTTTGAAAGTGAGTGCAGGCATGGAATTTGAGGACGTTTGACAACTTTGAAAAGTGAAGACATTTTGTCCGACCCTCCTGTCTTCAAAGGGGTTTTGAGGGCTTAAAGCTTGGTTTAATGGTTACGTTTCAAACGAGGCATGTAGTTATAACGGCTGACAGTATAATTAGTGGACAAAGATTGTGGGTCCTTAAAGTGAATCATCAAAGGGCAGCGTCATTGGCTGCAATAGTGCAAAAAAGTCTGATTATATTGAGCTTTGAAAGTCCCAATTCTGACTTGATTTATCATGTTAGTAAACACTTTCCCCATGATTTTACAGTCCCAAGTCTAGTTTCAAGTCTTCTTCCACACATCATGATGTTCATTTAATAAATCATGGAAAATTGACTGTATTTATATAGCGCATTTTTAGTCTTCCCACCACTCAAGGTGTTTTTACACTACATATCTTATTCATATATTGATGAATAGGATATCTATTGGCTGTCCTGCAAGGTGCCAACAGTTCATCAGTTTTTGGGAGCTAACCATTCACACACCGATGGTGCAGCATCAGGAGAAATTTGGAGTTCAGTATCTTGCTTCGACATGCAGACTGGAGGAGTCATGTGATTAGTGGCAACTGAGTCACAGAAACTGAAATTATGCTCCCATTTAGAGTAAATTAGACGATGAACTAGGTTTTGATTGATAGGTCATTCTCGGTAAGTCTGTTCAACAACAGAACTCGGATCAACTCAGATCAAAATGTCAAATGAGGCAATGTTGACCAAACATGAATCAAGATTCTTTGCATTGCTTATTGAAACAGTGCATTGTTTTAGTGTAATATGACTATGTTTTTAATCAGTCAGGCCAAAACCGAACTAGTTTCAAGGTGGCATCAACCATAATGCAGAACAGTTGTCCACAAGCCAATGGGTGACGTTGTTGCCAGGCTCTAGGCCGCAACCACAATGGACACACACACAGGTAAACTATGTTACAAAGTAATCTATTACAAAGAAATAATTAGGAGGAATCTGAAAAGTCAGTAAAGGGAATGGATATGTAAATGGTAAATGGACTGTACTTATATAGCGCCTTTCTAGTCTTCCGACCACACAAAGCGCTTTACACAACGAGGTGCCAACTGCTCATCAGTTTTTGGAGCTACAATGGCACAGCTTCGGGAGCAATTTGGGGTTCAGTATCTCGCCCAAGACATGCAAACTGGAGGGGATTGAACCATGGATCGAAACGCTGATCTTCTGATTGGTGGACGACCTCCGAGCCACAGCTGCCCCCATATGTACTGTATGGATGGATCAGCAACTGAGAGAACAAGCAGAAGGCCCATCACAGACTCAGTGTAGTGTCTATGTATCCTATCAAAATACTGCAGAACACAATTTCAGCTTCACTTCCACAGAAAGCAAAAACAACCACGAACTTTCAAAAAAGTTGAGTAAAGAAGAACTTTCTGTGCTCCTCTGGGCTTAAACAGAAAGTACACATAGGTTCCTTCTTCCTGTTTCCTCTCAGACTTTACTTTATTTATTTTTGTTTACTTTGTTTATTTTTATCATATCTGTTTATGTACATTGAGGGCAGCACAAAACAAGAATCAAATTCCTTGTATGCGCACACAACCTGGTCAAGTGATTCTGATTCTTCCTCAGTTGCCTCAAAACTCAAATTCCTCTGTAAGAGAAAGTGTTCGCCTGCTCAGATTCCAGCCTCTGTCTTTCAACACAAGACTGTAAAGTTAGGGAACGACTTTTTGTGCAGAAACACAGAAGCTATCCTGAGCCATTATAGATTGTATGGTGCAGATAAAAATAGCACTTCACCAAAGCCAGGTTGGCTCAGTTGGATTTCTTCGGGCTATTTGAATGAAAATGGAAAAATAACAACACTGATGTAATTAAATGCAACACAGATCAAGAGAGCTGTAAGTTATTTATGTTGCTCTCCTGAGGATTTCCACAGCTTCAAGGGAATAAATCATGAACGCGACACTGGTGAGACAGAGAGAGAGAGAGAGAGAGAGAGAGAGAGAGAGAGAGAGAGAGAGAGAGAGAGAGAGAGAGAGAGAGAGGGGGGAAAAATTTGGAGTTTTCTACTTTTGGCTGAAAGCGCAACATGCTTGAGAAGTGCTAGTACAGTTCAGTTCTACAAAGCAAAGGCCACATACAGCAGTCATCAACTATGTTTGTCAGATAAGTCATTCATTTTGACCTTCTATTATCTTTTATCTATGGTATATTTTTTCCACAGTTGTGAGAAAACTGGAAAAACATGACTCGATAATGATGACGAGACTACTAGACTAGACTACTCTGACAAGTTTCAGCAAGTCCCCAAAACTAATTGTCGAATGCAGTCCTAATTTTCAGGAAATATGAATCAGCTTTACCCGGGTTCGACGCAATATGCAGTTGCACCAACAAACAAGAGGATAATCAGCAGTTCACATATTGGACATGGTCAAATCTATTAGTGGTCTTGTCAGGCGTAAATGTTCATCAATAGGAAATGGTTTTGCTAAATGGACTTCTGGTCTACCGACTATTTAAAGCACTTTTACAACACTTATCACATTCACCCATTAGCACACACTGACACAGAGATTTAGGCTGCCATGCAAAGTGCCATTTGCTAATGAGGAGCGATACAGCACTTCCTATCCAAAGTACTCACGTTGAATCTAAGCTCTTCACACAGCAAAGTTACAGCGCTCGGTTGCAATTTGGGGTTCAGTGTCTTGCCCAAAGACACTTGGGCTAGACTGAAGAAGTTGGGAATCGAACCCAGCAGAAAGTACCCTAAAAAAGCTATCAAGAAACACAGGGTGAATAGAAGGATGAGACAATCTTTAAAATTAAACCCATCTACACCCAGATTGTCAGTTTTTACAACTCACTCTTCCAGCCAGACAGGAAAGTATTGATTAGAGAATGGTGGAAAGCCAGACCAGAACTAGATTCAGACCCTTCATGAAAGATGAGCCGACACTGGCTGATTCCTCTATACACACATGCTGTTTATCAGTGCAAACTGCCATGTTCAGGTGAAGGCTTCAGTTATACGCTAGTTATGAAGTAAAACCTACACTGGGAAAAAGTTATCTATCTACATGTGTTTTTTATTAAGTACATTACTTGACATGACCACTTGTGGAACCGTCTAACAGTCTGAAAGAAGGCTGACAGACGTGGCTCCAAAAGGCCAACCTTTGCTTTTCACATGCATCAATGACCCTGTCGCCAGTTCACCACTTTTCTTTCCTTAAACCACATTTGATAAGCATCGACCACTGTAGACCTGGAACACCCTGTAAGAAGCAAAGCCACTACAATCCACATGTGTGTCCATTTTTATGAAACAAAATGTTCACTTGCTACCCAACTCCTGACACAAGCTGTGGTCATCTCAAAACAAGATTACCATAACGCCCTCCTGACAGGCCAGCCTGGACAGTGAAACCCCTTCAGATGATCCAGAACACGGCGGTGCGCCTGATATACTACTACTGTACCACTACCAACAACTGGACATAGTAAATCTACCCCTTTAAGAAATCTTTCTTATTGCACTATACCTTGATTGTTCCCTTTATGTAAGTCACTTTGGATAAAAGCGTCTGCTAAATGACTAAATGTAAATATATGTCTAATACAGCCAACAAGATAATCAGTGTTATTCACTAATTATCGGCTCACAATCAATGGATCCAAAATGTTTAACATCTATTTTGAAATGAAACATGTTAGTTGTAACAGTCTAAACTTGTTGTGTGATTAAGATTTTATCAGACAAAACACACGCACACACACACACACACACACACACACACACACACACACACACACACACACACACACACACACACACACACACACACACACAAAAACATGGTTGTGCTGCAGAAAAACAGAGTCGAGTCATTTGAAGGGAAGCATTGCTGCTGAAGAGCTCTCAACCATCTGCTGATGAGTCTGCTCCCCAACAGGTTTTCTGTCAAGTAGGAGTGGAGGTCACAGTCACCCTCCCTCCTATGAGCCAGGGTCAGGAAGATGAGAGCGTCATCATTGTTCATGTGCAGAGAAAACCTGTTTCACCCTGCTACTGCACAACAGAGTCAAAACAATGGCATCTGCTCATGAATAATTCACGCCTCGCTCTGTCCTGCAGGACACCAACACTTTCTACTCTCCACTGAAGCAGCTCGGCCGTCTAACCCCTGCGTACCGCTGATCTCAGTTAGAATGAAGCCTTTCTTCCAAAACACTGTCAATAAATTAATCTCTGCAAAGGTGGATGCATACATATTGCGAGTGTGTAAATATTTATTTATTGTTCTTAATTCTAAAATGCTCAGGCGGTAAACAGTCAACCTGTTTAAACAGAGTTTGTGTCTGTTTTTCAGCTTCTCTGTTTGTCGAAAGCTTATATTTTCTGTCTTTACGTCCAATCAGTGAGACAGATAAAAGGCCAGAGGACACAGGGGAGACACGGAGGAGTGTCATTTTTTCCACACACGGTGCAAATTCGATTTCTGACACTTTCCTCAGAGCTTCTGTCACTCTGAACAACGCGTGTGGGAACGGTCAACTTTGCGGTTTATTTACTGCAGAGAGATGATCAGCGTGAAAAATCTGAAAGGGTGAGTAAACATCTGAAGGAGGAGAGTAACATCAGAGGAATCTGTCAACATTCAGCCTCAGTTTTAAGGAAAAAATAATATTCAAAGTAGCATTCAATAGTTCATTTGAAATTTGTATCCATCACCGTACTCATGAATAAAAACAATAAGAAGAAAGTGAATTAAATCAAGGTTTAAAAAAACTAAATATACTATTGTAGTTCTGTATAGTTACATATATTTGTACACAATTATCCTATTGTGTACAATGATGATGATAATTATTACTACTACTACTATAGGATGTGTCATGTGTCTTATCAGTTTTAGGAACATCTCAGGATCATCCAGGAGGATCATTGTCATTCATCAGGAGCGATACAGCGCTTCTTGTCCAAAAACACTCAAATGATGCTCACCCACAGAAACAACCTCACAGCCATCAAGAGCTTTATCGGGTTCGGTGTCTTGCTCAAGGACGTTTCGACTGGCCTGGGAGAGTTAGGTGACCCAAGTCAAACATACATAAGTATACACCCGTCAGCCATAACAATGTGAGCTCTGACAGGCGACGTTAATAACACTGATTATCTCGTTATCACGTCACCTGTCAGTATGTGGGATATATTAGTCAGCAAGTGAACATTTAGTCCTCAAAGTTGATGTTAGAAGCAGAGAAATGGACAAGTATCAGGATAAAAGCGCTTTGACAAGGTTACTGCGGGGTGTTCCCGTTGTGCAGTGGTCAGTACCTTTCAAAAGTGTTTTTAAAAAGGAAAAGTGGTGAACTAGCTACAAGGTCATGGACAGCCAAGGTAACAGATGCACATGGAGAGCGAAAGTTGGCTTGTGCAGTCCGACTGAACATAAATGATATATATACACAAACATGCAGATTGTATACATACCTCAGCATGCCACTACATTTATGTACATCTACTCCTGTTTGAAGTCAGAACACGTTGGATAAGACGAGGGTTGATGGTAAAGTTTTATTTTGCCTCCCATGGCATGAAAACACTTACTTTCCTGTGTTCACACTTTCCTCAGTGTGAAGGAGCTGCACCTCAGCTTGTGGCCCTTCTGCCTCTACAACCACATCAAACAGAGTGATGAATGTTTGTGTGGGCTTGAAGGTATGTGAATCACAGCACCAGCAAGTGTCGGTTCAGGTACTGAAAGACGTTACCATGTCAACAGCGAGGATGACAACAGCTCTTGTCATTGTCGTCATTATGAAAACAACAGCTTGCTGCACTGGCATAAAGGCTATTTGCGGTTCTATAGTGCCACAAACATGAGGATGGGTCACATGATCATTTGGGAATTTGGGCCAACATCTTATTGTCACGTAGCTTGTTCAGTCTCCTCTGAATAACGGTGTTTGGATGTTTGATTTGAAAATTTGACCATGTTTCTTTAAACATGAACGTTGTTTTTTTGTACATATTTGACTAAACTTATATCATGAATATAACAGTTCAATTTAAAGCGATTTTGTATAGAAATTGGTATTTTTGTGATTAAGATGTTAGAATTCAGTATAGACAGCTGTACACATGTACTTGTTATGAATACATTACTTATGATCAAAAACCAGCAAGTTGACAACTGTGCTAACAGCCAAACAGGGTCAACAACAGCAGACATAGCAGCCAGCTAATGTTACTGACTAGTCCAACAGCAGTCAGCCCAGCTCGGCGTCTGTCTTTCAGCTTTTATTTCACCAAGCTCTCACCAACAACTAAAAGTCAGCCTCTGTCAAGGTCACATTTGGTCTTTTCTCCTCTGACACTGTGTCCATAGAGGATGCTGAGCCCGGTCACATTGCCTGCTTGCCCAGCTCCGGCTCCGGCACGATAACATTTGACAGTGAACAGTTTGCAGCAGCAGTAAGTCACACAGACTTTATTTATATAGCACTACATTATAACAGAATTTATCTCATGACACTAGACCGTACTCTTTATAATGTTATCTAAGGAGACCCAACAATTCCGCCAAGAGTAAGCACTTAGCAACAGTGGCAAGGAAAAACTTCCTTTAAAAAGACAGAAACATTGAGCAGTCATCATTACATTACATTACATTGCATTTAGCAGACGCTTTTATCCAAAGCGACTTACAGAGGAGGACATAAGCTGCTCATTAGATCATGCTTGTTTGTTTTTTCACTGACCTGAGTAGGATTGTAAGCACCAGATAAACTCATAGCTTTGCTTGTTGATCGAAACAAGAGGAGAGACAGGTGTATGACTTGTAACACAGCCGTAAGTTGCATTTACGACTATAACAATCAGCTACCAAGGCACTAAGTTAACTTGTTCTAATACAAAAAGCCACAGTTCTAATAAAACTTTATCAGGGCAGCAGCACATGCTATTGTTTCTTCTATATCCATGATGTTTCAGGTGTAGATAATCTTTTTATCCCTTTTTTAGTCTGCAGTTTAAATTGCTTTCAGCTCTAGACACAGGGAATAGATGGAATATGTACTGATAATGAATATGAACGCACATGCAGGCATGTATTCATGTGGCCTTGGATCATAAAATATTCTCAAGGCGAGATGATTGCGTCATTTAAAAGCCGACCTTGCGGTGAAAGTTTCTTTGGAGGCAGCGATGCTGTGGGGAAAATAAATGGCCATTGCTCGGTCAGTTTCATTCACTCGAGGCAGTGAAGGATGGAAGACTGAGTTCTTTGGAGTTCACTCAGCCCTGCTTTTTAAAATGCCATATTTTCAGTCGCTCATTATGGTAAAGCTGTGATTTTCTCTATCATGATTTTGAGTGACACAGGATGTGTCAAGATGAAGAATCAGGCCTCCTGCATTCCCGTGACACACATGGGGTTACACAGGTTCAAGCATATGTCCTGAGGTCACTGTGGGGAAAGTGTTCATCTTAGTTTGTTATGGGGACACTGGCTTCTTCTCCATGAGATACAGAGTCATTATTAGATACATAATGTAGAAGCCTGTCATACACTTATCATCATGTCATGACGAGTGTATTGCTAATCCTCCATTTTCTTTGGCCATGCTTCGATAAACCTTCTTTCTCCTCACAGACTGAACTGACCATTGATGTATAGATCAGAACAGAATCTGAATAGAATGATGAATATCCCAGCCATGGCCAGCTAACCATCAGTCTGCTGGGGAGAAAAAAAAAGAAGTTTGATGCTAAATAAAGTTATCTTTCTTAAAATCACAGCACGATCAGCACTTTTTGGCAATGTAATACTATAGAAAAAGAGAAATAGAAAAAATACTATAGCTATCAATAAATTTGACAATTGTGTTGAACAAATCATTTGGCAATCATTAAACAAAACAATGTAACTATGAATTTACCATTTATTGATGATTTCCTATAGTGTCAACCCAGATTTTAGGTTGTCTGATCATGAAAATGCATTAAGAATGCAAGTTTATTCATGTTATGTTCATACTATGTTGAAAAAAGGAGAAAATTCAAATTCAGTCCGCCTTCTCATGTT